>JAODAL010017131.1:0-78675 GCA_025379985.1 Phyllomedusa bahiana
GTTTTAAAAAAATGTGGTGGAATATGCAACATGCTGCAAATTCCGCCGGAGTGCCACGGCTTGCCGTCGGATTCCTGTGCATACAATTGTACAGGCTGACTGCAAAAACTAAAGCCAACCGCGGTTTTTGTGCAAATCCATGGCCAACTCCACGGTCCTGCATAGGACAACATTTTTTGTCCTATGCTGTGTGACCCTAACCTTATACTGCCTTGCTGTGCTAGGCCTAGTGGCCAACAAAGCACTTTGCCTTGGACAGAGTATTTAGATTGGGGGCAGAGCTAGTCTTTGCTACAGGTGAGGAAAAGACTAGGTATGTCTTTGTCAAAGGGTTTTTGTGTTCTTTGTGATGTTTGTTAGGTTTATTTTTTGTGTATTGTCAGGTTCAATCGTCCATGAAGTCATGGAATTAAGAACATCTCTGATGCAACTTTATAATGATCGTAAATTCAGAAAATCATTACCATTTCCAGGCTCCTCTCATGTCTCAATTGATTTGAGTTCACTATTTGCAGACGTGTCTGTTGTGTCTAAGAGCGTGACAAACAGAGTATTAGGCGTACTGACACTACCAGATATTCTAACCGATCTGCATGACATCACCATGATAGAAGGGGAAGCTGGCAGTGGTAAAACTGCTCTTCTTAAAAAGATTGCCATTCTGTGGGCCTCGGGGTCTTGTCCTGTACTCAGCAGATTAGTCTTGTGTTTTACATTTCCCTTCCTTCTGCTGAGAGCCACCAAACTCTGAAGGACATCATCTGCCAACAACTGATCGGATGCTCAACATCTGTGACAGAAGAGAGTCTGGAGGAAATACTAAGGAAATTCAATGACAAGGTCCTGTTCCTCTTGGATGACTATGGTGTGATGGATTCAATTCCAGAAACCATTGAGGAACTCATAAGGATGAATCATTGGAACAGAGCGAATATAGCAGTCACAGTGAACCCTGATAAGGGTCGTAATCTTCGGCAATATGCAAGGGCTATACTGGGCATCCAAGATTTTCCCATCTCTAGCTCCATTTTTATTTTTAAAAATCTTTTCTCACACAATGCGTCAGTTCTGGACAGAATTTTATCGGAGCTGATAGCTACCGAAACATTGCGACTGGTTTTAAAGTCTCCTCTTTTTGCTCTCTGCCTATGTGTTTCATGGGTACAAGACCCAGCTGCAAATGTTTCAGGGGACACATTGGTATGGAGGTCCTACCTGATGCACATCATGCTGAAACATCCTTCTGAAACAGAGACAATAAATGCTGTTGTATTTTCATGTGGGGAACTTGCAATTAAAAATCTGTTTGAGTCACGCTTTGAATTTACACACAAGGATCTAGAAGAATCTGCAGTGAACATCACTGAGACACTTAAATTTAAAATATTGAACATGTTCACGTCGCAGAGATTCCATCCAGTTTTCAAATTTTTTCACCCCTCATTTCAAGAGTTTTTAGCTGGGAAACAAATGAATGAACTTTTGCAGTCTGAAGATGTTACAGCGAATGAAAGAGGCTTGTCGTTTCTCCAAAAGATTGATACCATTTCAAAAGTCACTGGACAATTCTCCTATTTTTTAAAGTATGCATGTTTGCATTCTCCTCAAACTACTGCAATGGTTCTTTCCCACATGTTCAGTTTGCTGCAGAGCGAAGAAGCATTTCAATGTCAGGCAGACAAACAGGTTCACATACAACACCACCCTGAACTCGAATTCATGGAAAGTTTATTAAAATTGACAAGTTTTACCACAGGGCTTAACATGGGCTCTAATCATCAGAATATGTGTGATCTTATACTTACTAAGGCTATTGCAATAGCTAGCGAGAGTAACTATCTGTCCCATTGTGCACCCATAATATTGAGCTTTCTTAAAGGAAAACCGATATCTATTGTGTTGTCAATGCCAAATATAAGCCTTCTCAGATTTCTCCGTAGATATCCAGAAGGACTATGGTCATTGGAAAGAGTGGAAATCATTGTACCTCCAGCAAATTTGAGTTTAAACATGAACTTTTTGAATGCCAAGAGCTTTAACTCTGTTTGGTCTGTGCCAACGGTTGATGCAGACTACTCCAATGCATTTGAGCTTGCATCGGATCTGCAAGAAAAGGCGCATATGCCATTCTTGCAGGATCTGGGCAAAAACATTGATGATCTATCAACTCTTGGCTTCACTGCAGACATTCACAGAATCTGTTTGCTAACTGTCAAAGTGCAAGGCTGTCCCGTTGAGAATGACAATATCCTAGGTAATATTATGTTTTTCTGCAGTCTTTCCATTCAAATTGATCTGAACTTCAGCAGATGCCCTGGGTTTCTTGAAATGATGTGGCCGTGCATAGATCTATACAAAAATTCCATTTCAAGTCTAAGCATTGAATTTACAAATCTGACCATGGAAGAGCAAGAACTGATAACACATCTGACTGCACTGCAGAGTCTGAGAATAGCTTCAATGCCACCACCAGGTAAATAATGTAGATCCAAAAAGTCTGATGGCGAATATGTTATTACCATTTTAGTTCTTGACACTGGTCTTCCCTCTATTTTAATACCCAATGCCCACACAGGTATTCTTCATCCATGTCGAAGGGATACTATATATCACAACTCTAAAAATCTATGAGCCTATAGTATACTTTACATACTATACTATGATTTTACACAGTCACATGAAATCCATGTAAAAACAATTCATGGATTACTTCTATGTTATTCTCCTATAGAAATCTTGTCTTTTGGAAGAATATGCAGTATAATGGTTGCTAACATATCTGTTTACATATATAGGTAAATCCCTCATGCTCACACTATATATATTATATATTTATTATATATATATATATAATTATATATATATATATATATATATATTAATATATATATTATTATATACACTATACATATACATCACGGCCACTTTATTAGGTACACTGTCCAACTGCTCGTTAACACTTAATTTCTAATCAGCCAATCACATGGCGGCAACTCAGTGCATTTAGGCATGTAGACATGGTCAAGACAATCCTCTGCAGTTCAAACCGAGCATCAGTATGGGAAGAAAGGTGATTTGAGTGCCTTTGAACGTGGCTGGTTGTTGGTGCCAGAGGGCTGGTCTGAGTATTTCAGAAAACTGCTGATCTCCTGGGATTTTCACGCACAACCATCTCTAGGGTTTACAGAGAATGGTCCAAAAAAGAAAAAACATCCAGTGATCGGCAAGTCCTGTGGGCGGAAATGCCTTGTTGATGCCAGAGGTCAAAGGAGAATGGGCAGACTGGTTCGAGCTGATAGAAAAGCAACAGTGACTCAAATAGCCACCCGTTACAACCAAGGCAGGCAGAAGAGCATCTCTGAACGCACAGTACGGCGAACTTTGAGGCAGATGAGCTACAGCAGCAGAAGACCACACCGGGTGCCACTCCTTTCAGCTAAGAACAGGAAACTGAGGCTCCAATTTGCCCAAGCTCATCGAAATTGGACAGTAGAAGATTGGAAAAACGTTGCCTGGTATGATGAGTCTCGATTTCTGCTGCAACATTCGGATGGTAGGGTCAGATTTGGCGTCAACAACATGAAAGCATGGAGCCATCCTGCCTTGTATCAACGGGTCAGGCTGGTGGTGGGGGGGTCATGGTGTGGGGACTATGTTCTTGGCACGCTTTGGGCCCCGTGGTACCAATGGTGCATCGTTGCAACACCTTGGGGAAATTTCTATGCCACGAAGAATTGAGGCAGTTCTGAAGGCAAAAGGGGGTCCAACCCGTTACTAGCATGGTGTACCTAATAAAGTGGCCGGTGAGTGTATATAGTATGCTAATAGTATGCTAAGTGTGAAAAAAATGTGTTAAATATTTATCCCTTAATGGGATAAAAAAATAGTAAAAATCATAAAGTGTAGAAAAAATAAAATTCAAATAAATATTTAATAAAAAATTATTGTGCCTTTGTTACACAAAATAAAACCCTACACATATTAGCTATCCATGCAACCATAATAATCTGTAGAATTAATCTAACAGGTTATTTAGTGTGAAATATGAATGGTGGAAAAAATAATTAAAAAAAACAAATGCATAAAAACACTTTTTATGGTCATACTGCAAAAAAAATTAACAAAAAAACTCTGCAGTAATCTATATGTAAACTCAAAATAAAGCCCCCCAAAAAAAAACCTTTCCCGGGTTAAAAATAAGTCTTTATACAACTGTGTCCCTTTAAAAAAAAAGTTACGACTGTTTGAAAAAAGCAAAAGGGGGTAAAAACTAAACAAATTTTGGTGATCCCTTAAGGTCTTTTTTAGGCCGGGGCTTTAGGGGTTTTTGAGAGTTGGCCCCCCCCTCATCTATAAAAACTGAATCAAAGTTGTTTAAAAAAAGTTAAGTTAAAATTCCTCCGAAAAAATGTGAAAGACGGTAAAAACTATTTAAAAAACAAAAATTTTTCAAGTTATTTGCTGCTGAAAGGGGGGTTCAAACAAACTATAAGATATACGTTTGTTTTTTAAAACATGGCTCTTCCCTTTTTTTTTGTTTGCTTAAAAAATTTATGGAATTTTTCCAGGGGAATGGTCTTGGGTTTTTTTTTAATTTGAGGTTGTATTTTCCTAATTTTAAGACCCTCTGAAGACCAGATTTTTTTTTATTCTGTTCTGTTAAAAGAATTCAAAAATTTTTAAGTACTTTTTTAAAGGGGGATTACTTGTTTTTTCCCCGAAAAAAATTGCGTTATGAATCTTTATTTTAATTTTTCAGAATTTTTACTGTTTAATAACTCCCCTTCCCAAAAATTTTAAAGAACTAGTGGTGGAAATGTCCCGGGGAAATGACAATAAATTGGGGAAATTTATTGAATTTCTTTGTTCGTTTAATTTTAAAAAAACCCGCACTTTTGGGAAAAAAATTTTCCTTTTAAAAAAAATTTTTGAATTTAAAAGGGGGCAGCCGAAAAAGGTTAGGTTCGTTTACATGGGTTTTCTTTCCCTTAAAATTATTTCAAGCTTTAAATTTTTTTTGCTGCCCGTTAAACAAAGTTTAAAAAAACATTCTAAAGACCCCGGTACTATTAACCCCAAAAACAAAAGATTCGCAAAAAGGCATATATTAAACCCTCAAAAAACCAAATGATGGTCAACGGGATGGGAAAGGAAAAGGTAGATGGGCTGTTTTAAAGGGTCCAAACCCCGTTCCCAGGAAAAAAAGGGGACGAAGGAGGTATGGGTGGTGGAGGGGGGCACAATATGCCTTATTTTTCTAGGGGGACCCAGAAAATCTTGGGAATATGTCGAATTTTGTTAAAGGGAAAAGGTAAAGTCATACAGACGGTAAGGGGTATGGTGGGCCACTTTCTGAAAATTTTCCCTACATGGGAGGCCAGTGTTAATTTCAAAAGGGCCTGCCTTAAAACCCCTTTGCAATGTGTCCATGGCATCAAAATGATTAAGGAATGGTGCTGCACATCAATTGCCCAACCTCCACCCCATTCCCTCATAACATAGACAGGGTGTAATAGAAGAGCCATTTTTTTTAAAATTTTTCAAAAATATCATAAATTTTTCAGAAAAAGCGTACAAGTGATAAAGCCCTTTTTGGGTTAAAATATCCTAGGGAGATTACAAGAACAAGTTTAAAAAAAAAAAATGTAAAGAAAAAATTTAAAATATTAAAAGTTCAGAAAACCAATCTTTTGCCTTTTTACAAATAAAATGATAAAAATTTTAAAAGGGATCGCCAAAATCCCGTAAAATTTGATTGGGATTAAAATATTAAAATAACTTATCCTATAAGCTGAACAAAAATAGAAAAAGGAAAAACTCCCAGGCCAAAATTTTCGGTTTTTTAGTTATTTTAATTTCAAACCAAAAAAATTTGGGAAAAAAAATTTTTTAATCAAAAAATGATGCCAAAAAAAAACTATATTTGGGGCCCGCAAAAAAATCCCAGTAAAGGGCCCTTTATGAAAAAAAGGAAAAAAATTATTGGTTTACAGAAAATGGGGGTTTCCAAATGCTAATTTTAAAAAAATAAAAATGTTTTTTTTTTTTTTT
Source organism: Phyllomedusa bahiana (assembly GCA_025379985.1). Classification (NCBI taxonomy): domain Eukaryota; kingdom Metazoa; phylum Chordata; class Amphibia; order Anura; family Hylidae; genus Phyllomedusa; species Phyllomedusa bahiana. The sequence goes on from JAODAL010017131.1 coordinate 6,052, forward strand.
TTTTAAATCACCCAACACCTTTTGACAAATTTTGGGAACCCCGGATCGGGAAACCCGCAGAAAACGATCTCATGGCAAATTTTTACTAAAACCGGTTTAAAAAACCATTTAAAAATGAAACCCCTACAAGAATGGCACAATTGTGTTTTTTACAATTTCTATCCTACAAATATTTTTTTTTGTTTTTTTAGAAACTAAATGGCATGGTCCCGTGGGAAAAAATTAAAAAGTAACATTTGTCTTGCAAAAAAAAAGTTTCCCCATGAAACTATGTACTTGGGAAAAAAAAAAAAGTTTTTGGGTACCCGGAAGGGGGGGGGGAAGGGAAAAAAAATTTGGGAAAAATTTTGTCCCCGTGCATTTAAAAATTTTTTTAAATTAAAAAATGTTTTTTTTAATGCCCGTTATTGAGGGTTGCATTTCCTTTTTCTTTTTGGGTTGGGCCCATTGGTAAAATTTATAGGGGGCTTTCAAAAATAACCCTTTTTGGGAAATTTTTGGGAAAATAAAAGGGCAGAAGTAAATCATTTAATTTTGAAAATTTTAAAAAAGGAAAAAATTCAAAAACTCTTGGTTTCAGAACCCCTTTTTTGCTTAAAAATGTTTTAAAGGCATGTGTCAAAGCAGACTTTAAAGGGGGTTTTTAAAAATTTGCCCTTTTAAAATTTTAGGGAACAGCTTAATTTTTGGGCAATTTTTTTTTTATTTTTAATTTTCGTTTTGGAAAAGGGGGGAGTTTCCGCCTCCTTTTGGGCCCCCCAATTTCCCTCTTGGGTCCCCTTTAACCCAGCTTAAAAAGTTTGTAAATTCTAATATTTTGGTTTTTTGGGGGGTTTGGGAAATGTTTAAACAATATTTTGGTTTTTTGTACCTTGGGGGCAAAAGGTTAAAAATTTTATTGGCCCCAAAAATTTTTAATCTTGGTGGGGCCTCCCTTTACCTTTTGGGGGAATTGTAAAACCAAAAAAACTGAACCGGGGGGGAATATTTGTCAACATTTCCAAAACCCAGAATTTTGGGAAAGGGAAACCCCAATAAAACCCTTTCAGGTTTCCAAGAAAAATGTCCCCCTTTTAGGGCCAAAAAAATTTCATCCAAGGTGGACGGCTCTCCTTTTGGGGGGTTGGGTTCCCCGGGTTCTAAATTTTTAATTACCATCAAACGTTAAAATTAAGGCCCGAAAATTTTCTAAATCCTCATTCGGTCATTGTTTACTTTGCATTTGGGGGACTTTGGGGGCCCAAACCTTTTTAAACAAAAAAAAGAAATTTTCCCGGGGGAGTTAGGGGGATTTTTTGGGGGCCTTCCAAAAAGGGAACACTTAAAACCCCCGGAGCTCCCTTTAATTTAACCCCAACCCCCCTTTGGGTTTCACCAGTTTATCCCTTTTAGCCCGGCTAAAGGCCCCAAAAGGGCAGAAAAAAGGAAACCCCCCTTTTTTTTTTGTTTGGGAAAAAAAAAAAAGCCCCCGGCCACAGTGGGAACCGGTCCCGCTCCCCCCCTTAAAACCTGAAAAAACAACTTTGGAAAAGGTTTTATAACCCCCTTAAAAAGGGCTGTTGGGGTGGAAAGTTTCAACAAATGGGGGCCCCTTTCCCCCCCCGGGCTTTTTCCCCCCCCCTTGGTTTGGTAAAAGTTAGCCCCCTAAAAAACATTAAGGTTTAAAATACAAATGGGGGGGCCTTTTTTAAGAAAGAAAAAAGGGGGTGGTTTTTAAGGGGGGTTTAAGCCCTTTCCTTTTTAACATTTGGGGAAGGGGAAAAATTAATGATTTTTTAAATTTTACCGGGGGTTTATTATACTTATTTGTTTTAACCAGGGAAGAGGTGGGTTTCCCGGGAGTGCAGTTTTAAACATGCCCCCCAGCCCCCCGAAAGCCCCGGTTTTTTGGGCCCTAATTTCAAAATGCTGCCAGTTCCCTTTCCGAAACCCCCAACCCCCCGGTAAAAAGGGCAAGGGGAAACCCTTTTTTGGGGGGGGGAAAAGGGGGGAAAAATAGATTTTAACTATAGAGGACCAAAACAATTTTAAAAAATGGAAACAGGGAAGGGGGTTAGAGGCTGGCCAAGGGGGGGTTCCCCCTTTTAGGTTGCTGGGTTAAAGGGGGCGGCGTTTTTTGAAAAAAAGGGGGGAATAAAAATACAAAAGGGGGGGGGAATTTGGGAAAAAGTTTAAAATTTTTTCCCCCTTAAAAATTTTTAAAAAAAAGGGGGCATTATTTAAAGGGCCCTTTAAAAAATAAAATTTAAAATTTTAAAAAATTTTTAAAATAATTTTAATTTTAAAAGGGGAGGGAAAGGAAACAAACCCATTTAATTTTATTTCAAATAAAAAATTTTAAAAAATCTAAAAAGGAATTTTCTATTTTTTCCTATACAATGTCCCATTGGGCCTTTTTGTATTTTTTTCCCCCGGGTAAAATTTTGGCCGGGCCCAAAAAATACTCCCCTCCCCTTACTCATCAATTTTTTTGGAAATTTTAAAATAAATTTGGAGCATTTAAACTCCCCGGGAAGAAAAGTATTACCCAAAAGGTGGGGGAAATTTTAAAAGGGGTTATGGTTTTTAATTTGTGGGGTTTTTTTAAAAAGATCAAAAATTTAAAATTTTCTTTGAATATTTTTCCGTTCCCAATTAAAATGTCCTAGGGGTTTTGAAATTTCCCTGGGTTAAGAAAAGTTAAATTTTTTTCCCCAAAACCCCCTTTTCCCCCCAGCACCCTGTTTTGGGGGGGGTTAATTCAAGGGCTTTGGAGGTCTGAATTTTTAAATCATTTACCTTCAAAATTTTCCCCCCCCTTTTGGGGCAAAAAAAGCCCCCTCCCGGGACATAAGCTTTGTTGGGAGAAGGGGGGGCCCCGGGGCCCCGGGGTTTTGGGGGGTAAAGCGGGATTATTAACCCTTGGGGGCCCCGGGGGCTCCTCTGTTTTTCTACACCGAAAAATTTGGGGGGGAAGGGGAGGGGTAATCTGTCCCCCAGTAAAATTTTGACCCCAAGCCCCCCGTTTAAGTGTGTTATATAATTAAAGATGTGTCTGTGGGCTCTGCCTTACTTAAAAGAAAACAAAATTCCCCGGGGGCATTTTTGAATGTTCATGCTTGCTGTTTTGTGACAATTTCCCGATATATTTAAACCCTTCCCCAAACTCCCCCCTGTGTCTGTTCTGAAAAGGGGCTGTTTTTTTGCTGGAGATGTGGGGAATTTTTTATGCTACAAACAGGGGGTATAGGAAAAACTTACATCCCCTGCTTGCAATTAGCAATTCCAAAAGCTTAAACCCGCCTCTCTTGCTGTTTCCCCCGTGAAGCTGACAATACCCGCTGATCTTAGCAGCAAGAGCCCGCAGAGACCTTGGCAGGCACACCAAAAGGGTTAACCCTTGGGGGCCAAAAACCCCTCGCTCCCCCCCCCTTTTGCTGTTTTTAGTTTTTGAGGGAAAATTTTTCTGTGTGCTGGGGGGGGGAGGGGGAAAAAGGGTGGAGAAGAGGCAGAAAAGAAGCACGCCCCCCCATTTAAAAAAACCTTTCTTCTTGGCCCTTTTTAAAAAAGGCCCGGAAAAAATTGTAATGGGGGACAAATCCTTTTATTTAGTTGCTTTGATACGCTATGCGGGGGAAGGGGCGCAAAGCGTTTTTTTTAAAAAGCAATGGCCCTTTTTAGGCGCATAAGGTTTACTATGAAAAGGTTTTTCCAGACAAAAAAAATTTTTGAAAGGTTCCCTACTTTTGAAAAAACTTTAAAATGATTAAAAGCCACCCAAAATCTGCGCGCGACGCCTTTTTTTTTAAAAAAATTAAAGGGGGTATCGGGCTATATTCCTTTGGAACAAATTTATTAACTTGCGAAAAATTATAAAGTTCTTTTTGTTTAACGTATATTTTTGTCTTTTATGTTTTTTTTTTTTTTTTGCTTCTGCCCTTTTCCCCCATTTCCCGAAATTTTTCAAGATTTTGGAAATTTTTTGTTTTCAAAATTTTTTGAAAAGGGGTTTAAGCAACAAAAACCAAATTTTGGGATGTTAAATTTTGTATTACGAAAAAAAACTAATATTATTAATTTTATTTTTGTTTGGTTTAAATTTTTTGAAAGACTTTGGGAACCCCCTTTTTCTTAAAAAAAGAGAAGGGTTTGCATCTATCAGACATTTGGGGGGGGGTTTACACGGCATTTGGACAAATACCGGTGGTTTATCCCCACCCGTATTGTACTGTTTTCGGAAAGTGCCAAAACGGGCCCCGGAGGTGGCTTTTCTCTGCGGTTTGCGGAGAAAAAGGCCCTCCACCCTTCATATAGGCATTTTTCATAATTCCCTTTGAAAGGGAGGAAAAAAATTAAAAATGGTTTTTGGTTTTTTCGGAGCCGGCAGTCTTTAAAAACCGTGGCGGTTTTAATTTTCCCTTTCTTTGGGAAGGTGCAAAGGTTTTTATTAAAGGGGTTGTCTCGCATTTTGTTTTGGGGTTTTTAAATTAAAAAAATTTTATAAAAAAAAACAAAACTTTGGCAATATATTTCATTAAAAAAATGTCCTATGATTTTGAGCTTTCCCGGCTTAGTAGTCTTACGCTTCTAAAACTCTATAGCAGCCTGTTGTTCTTCCATAGGGAAAAGTTGATCTTTATTTCTGGCTGTTTTAGGTTTTGATGCTCATTAACCCTTTAGAAAACAGGGGGAGCAGAGAGCCCCCCCCACACAGAAGCTTTCTGTGTGGAAGGGGGTGGAGGGGTCTGGGGTTCGGTTTTCTGTTTTCTGCCCGGATTAACCCTGTGTGTGGGCCCGCTTCTCCTGGGTTTTTAAACGTTTTAGGAGAGCAGAAGGGGAGGCCAAATTTACAGGAGTGACCCTGTTGTTAATATTTAACAAAGATGTGTCGTGGAGCTGGGGAATATACTAATAGAACAGATCAGGGGGAAATGTGAACGCTTCATGTCCCGTGTTCCCTTTTGACACATCCCGAGTATAGTAACACTTTCCCCGCTGCCCTGGGTCTTTTTGGTCAGGGTTTTTTTGTTGATGGAGATGTGGAGTTTTGTATGCACCTGGGGGGTTTTGGAACAAATTTTAAAAACCCCTGCTCTGTTTTAAACATTTGGGTTTTCAGCTCTTCTTTGCCCGTCTCCCTGGGGAGCCAACAAAACAGCTGATTAGCTGCAAAAAGCCTTCAGCAGACCAGGCAAAGGGACCCCCAGGGGGGAAAAACCCGGCAGGGGAAAAAACCCCCCCCCTCCCCCCCCCCCTCCCTGCTGTTATGAAGTTAGGGGGAGAGTGTCTGTTTGGGTGAGGGGAAGGGGGGGGGGGGGGGGGAGGGGCAGACAAGAAGCACGCCCCTGAAATTTAAAAAAACCTTTGCCTTTTTTAAGAAGGCTAAAAACCCTTTTAATGGACCCAAAAAATTTAAGGGTCCGTTTAAAAATTTTTCAGCCGTTTTCGGATTTTCGAAAAAGGGGAAACCCGGCCCCGAAAAACCATGTCGTGGGGCAAGCCCCTTTATGATTTTTTTGCTATGTTCTGTACCTTTCCTGTAAAATGTATAAGGCCCAAACCCTAGCAGAATTTTTTATGAATATTTTCAGATTTTAAACTTAAAATTTATTCTACAATGCATCTGGATGGGGTTTTTCCAAAACTTCATCCACAAATATTGGAAAAAACTGTGCAGAATTCAGGACATGCTAAAGATTTTCTATCCTGGAGTGTGCCTGTTCCATAAATGTTCATGTTTTTAACTGCGGATTTTACCCTTTAATCCTCCAAGAGCACTGCAGTTCCTTTTTCTGCTGGTTTTGGGGGCTTTTGGGGTTAGATCCACACATATGACACATTGCCTTGACACATTTTCATGGCCTAAATACAAAGCAGCCTAAAAAACAAACTCACTGTAATAGTAGATACCTATGCCCTTTTTAAAATTATAGTGGCAATTAGAGGTGGGCGAATCGTTTCTAACGAAGTGGAATTCGTTTAGTATTTCAGGAAAACTTCGATTCTGAACAAAGTCGAAGTTTGGGGTGATTCGCGTGAACGAAGTGTGCTTTTGATTGATAAAATGGCTGCGAGCACATGGCGTTACATGGGGCAAAGAACTCTGGGAGGAAGAAGGGCATAGCCTGCATGATATGTGGAGAGATGAAACCAATCAGAGACCGGCGGGATTCTGTGACATCACCGCACTATATAAGTCCGGGCGCGACGCTGGGAGCTCATACCGCTCTCACTGTACTGAGTAGGGAAGGTGCTGCCGCGGGTGCTTATGATAGCTGGTGCTAACGAACTCATTTTTATACAGCGATTTTTGGGGGGTGTCACAGCTTGTCTCAGAGACTGCTTCTTTACGTTCTAATTCTAAATTTTGTGGGTATTGGAACTAAAAGCCCAGTGTGCGTCCAAATGCAGCTGCATATACATTTTAATGCTATCTGCTCAGTTCTTCAGCACATTGAATATCCAAGGGTTATCTAAGCCTTTTCCCTGTTGTAATTAATTTAAAAAAAACAGCGTTTTTACAATCCAAATACCACTTAATTTTTGGTCTCATTTCTTTTGCACAATTTAGATCCAGGGGTTAATTAAGCATTGTTCTGCTGTTGTGGTCACTAAAAGAAACGTTTTTTTTCACCGCCAAAGAAGCAATTTTGCCTGTAGAATAATTCATAACCGAAGGTTAATTACAAGTTTTTCTGCTATTGTGCTCCGTAAAATACACGCCATTTTAACATGCTACAAAGCTGGTAATTGTTGGCAGCATATTCTTTTGCGCATTTACATCCAGGGGTTAATTAAGCGTTGTTCTGCTGTTGTGGTCACTAAAGAAAGGGTTCTTTTCCCCTCCAAAGAAAAATTTTCCCTGTAGCATAATTCATACCCGAAGGTTAATTAAGCCTGTTTGTGTTTTTAAAATTCAGTAACATACACAGTGTTTTTATACGACACATACTAGTACATTTTTCCTGGCCATTTGTGGAGCACAATTTATAACCAAGGATTACCCAAGCTTGTTACTGGGTTCATTTGGAGTCAAATACAGGGGTGTTTTTAAATCATATACAGATATCTTCATCAAACAGTTTCTGTAGATTTTAGAACAAACAGTATGTCAGACAGAGAGGTGGCAGGCTCTTCCCCTTTGCAAGTGGCAGAGCACAAATATTCCGGAACGGGCCCGGGTTTTGCAGCACAGCATGGGAACGTCGCAGCAGGGGTCACTGGGTGAGGCCACAACTGCCGCTGTCATTTAGCGGCCGTGTGTTGTTCGGGCAACCCAATGGTTCTTGATTGGTTGACTAGGTCATCCACTTCCTCCCAGATGAAAATCTGACAACCCAGCCAGAGTCGTGGGAACGTCAGACACAACCCTTATTTTGGCAGGCCCGGGAGTGGGTCAGCGGCCCTCCCCTGTCCCCAACCCGCCTCTGTCCCATCCGGTTCCCTCAGCCAGAGATCTACTATGTGGTTGGGTTTCAGTGCCACTATTATAGCGAGGTTTGAACAATTTGAGGAGGGCAGTCAGCAGTTACTTGGCAGCGAAGAAATGGGCCCAATATCCTCTGCTTCTTGCAGTAGGTGGAAAAGTATAGATGTGGAGAGTGGCATGGGAGGTCATGTTGTGAGGGGTTACCCTTTTGGCATACCAAGACCGGTGATGAGGACAGCAGTGACGATAAAAACAAAAATTTGATGATGTGTAGCCGACCGCAACTTGGGACCCGGGTGAAGCAAGGGCTTCATCATCGTCAGGAAAAAAGAGGGCGTCAGAAATGCGCGTCAGGCAGCGGCGCAGCAGCAAGTGGGTTTTGTGTGGCCGTGAGATCAGCAGGGTAGAAAGCAGTGTGAGTCGGGAGCCAAGCGCCCATGGGGTAGAAAACCCCCTTCGCAGGTCCAAGAAAGTAGCGGGCACGGGGGCTCAGCGAGCAGCGGCGGCATAGTCACTCAGTGCGGAGCGTTGGCGGAAAATCAGCTACTTGGCGGTGTGACAGTTCTTTGCTAAGACACCGGAGGAGCCGACTATGGGTATATGTAGAATCTGTGGGCAGAAATGGAAGCGTGGCCAGGGAGCTAATGTTGGCACCATGGCCCTGCGTCAACACATTCAGCGTCACCATCTGGTGGCCTGGGAGAAATGTGGCTCAGATGGTGTGGTCCATCTGCCGCCGCAGCAGCGGCCAGTGGCACGCCGGCCATTGCAGCGAGTCATGGCTCCACCACCTTTTGCAGAAGGGAAACGGTTTCTCTTTGCCATCATCTCCCGGTCCCGATGCCCTGCTCCTCGTATCATGGCGCCAGCAGTCGTTCAGCGAAGCGATTGCAAAGAGACAACAGTATGGCGCCAACCATCCCAAGGTGCAGCAGCTGACCGTGCTCCTGTCCAAGTTGTTGGTTTCTGCATCCCTCCCTTTCCAAATGGGGGACTCTGCACCGTTCAGAGAACTAATGGCTTGTGCCGGCCGAGATGGAGAGTTCCAAGCCGTATTTCTTTTCCAAAAAGGGGGGTACCGCACTTCATAAATATGTTTGAACAGAAAGTGGGCCAGTTTCCCTTTAGCTTATCGGTTTGTTCCAAGGTGCACGGCAGCGCGGACGACTGGAGCTGTAACTACGGTCAGGGCCAGTACATGTCTTTTATGGTCCACTGGGTGAATGTGCTTTCTGCCCAGGCACACCAACAACTTGGACAGGAGACGCCGCTTTCTCCTCCACGTTGTCAAACTGCGGCTCCTGCGCCAATGTCCGCCTCCTCCTCCTCCTCCACCCCCACCATCTCAGCCTCCACAAATACTGCTCCATCATACCACATGTGTAGGGCACAGCGGTGTCACGCAGTTCTACACCTGGCTTGCCTCGGCGAACGAAGTCACACAGGGGAGGAACTGCTCCGCGTCATGCAGCAAGAAATCGATGTGTGGCTTTCTCCGCGCCCCAAATGCAAATCGGAACCATGGTGATGGGCAATGGGAGGAACATAGTGTCCGCGCTGCACCGAGGAGGATGGTCCATGTGCCTGCAATGGCGCACGTGTTCAATCTGGTTTGAAAAAAGGGTTCCTGAAGTCTTCCACCGATTTCAGAAGATTATTAAAATGGGCCAGGAAACTGTGATTGCACTACATCCATTCCTAAAAGCCAGGAACACCCTCCTCGAGTTGGGAGCGGCAGAACGGCTTCCCCCAACACACTCTGATATGTGATGTTTCCCCCGTTGGAATTTCCCGCCTGCACATGTTGAACCGACTGTATGAACAGAGAAAGGCCATTAATGATTTTTTGATGATCCAGGCAGACAGAAGTACTCCCCTGTGTAACTTTGATGACAGCCAGTGGCAGCTCATGCGTGATACCTGCCATTTGTTGAGGCCATTCAAGGAGGTGACGTTATCTGTCAGTCACCAGGACTATGGGATGAATAACGTCATTCCACTGCTTCATGTCCTGGAACAGATGCTGAAAAATCTGTCTGGGCAGGAGACTGAAGACGTGGCGACTACATCTCGCGTCCACATGAGTCCGGTGGGGACTGAAATAGAGGAGGAGGAGAACATTGGAGCAGAAGCATTGTCTGGGGAAATTAGTGGATTTTCTACCCAGGTGACGAGAGAGGAGGAGCAGGAGCAGCTGGAGGAGGTAGATGGAGATGAGGAAGACTAGGCAGATGACCCGCAAGCACCGTGGCAGTATACCGTGAGATGGAGGCAGGGAGCCCCCCGGAGTCACTTGTGCAGATTTGGGCCCCCAGCATGCTGATTTGCCTGGCTAGTGGGCAGTCGAATAGTCAGCATCCGGAGAGGGATGACTTTTTGGCTCTCCACCCGATTGGACCCTCGCTACCCTATTGAGAGGCAGGACAAACTCAAATACGATAGGGAAATCCTCCCTAGGCAGTTGGCCGCTGCCTATGTGTGGCCTCGTCCCTCCTCTGACCGGGCGGCCCGGGGGGTTCTTCCGCGCTCACGTACTACTGCCGCAGCTGCTGGGGGAAGGTGGGGGGTTAGGAGCAGTACCAGCTCCATCAGCAGCAACCTAAGTCTGGAGTCACTGATGAGCAGCTTCCCTTTACCCGCCTCGTGAGAGGGCAGTCGCCAGCAGCAGCAGCACAGGCCTGGAGCGTCCCTGAACCAACAGGTGGTGGCCTATTGGACAGCACCTGCCAACCCCAGTTGGAAGATCCCCTGGACTACTGGGCAGCCAAACAGGATGTGTGGCCGCAACTTGCCAAATTTTTCAGTGGAGAAGCTGTCCTGCCCGGCCAGTAGTGTGGCATCAGAGCGGGTGTTCAGTGCGGCGGGGGCCATCGTTACCCCAAGGAGAACCTGCTTGTCCAAGGGAAATGTTGAACGACTGACCTTTGTCAAGATGAATCAGGCGTGGCATCGGCCAGGATTTCCCACACACCAATGCCTTAGGCGTCAGATACATCAGCCATGACGCCCCCCCCAAAACTGTGGAAATGAGTCTGGGTTCAAACTACCCCCTCAGCCACTATTCTGATGCCGCCACCCGCCTGATGCCACACATCTGCTGACAGTTTCTCCATCTGTCACCAACCATCTTTACCAGGGACTGGTATTTCCACCCACCTTGAACTGTATCATTGTGCCACTCTATGACCTCATGCTGCATCTGTGGCTGGTGCCATGCCCTCCACACTGTGTCAGTGTGCCACTCTCTGACCTCATGCTGCTGCTGCCGTGACCTCCACTCTCGGTCATTGTGCCACTATGTGGCCTTCTACTGTTTTGTCACCTCCAGAATGTCATTGTGCCACTGTCTGACCTCATGCTGCTGCTGTGGCTGTTGCCATGCCCTCCACACTGTGTCATTGTGCCACTGTCTGACCTCATGCTGCTGCTGCCATCACCTCCACTCTCTGTCATTGTGCCACTCTATGGCCTACTACTGTTTTGCCACCTCCAGAATGTCATTGTGCCACTGTCTGACCTCATGCTGCTGCTGTGGCTGCTGCCATGACCTACACTCTCTGTCATTGTGCCACTCTGTGGCCTACTACTGTTTTGCCACCTCCAGAATGTCATTGTGCCACTGTCTGACCTCATGCTGCTGCTGTGGCTGTTGCCGTGCCCTCCACACTGTGTCATTGTGCCACTCTTTGACCTCATGCTGCTACTGCCGTCACCTCCACTCTCTGTCATTGTGCCACTCTGTGGCCTACTACTGTTTTGCCACCTCCAGAATGTCATTGTGCCATTGCCTGACCTCATGTTGCTGCTGTCGCTGCTGCTGTGCCCTCCACACTGTCATTGTGCCACTCTGTGGCCTACTCCTGTTTTTGCCACCTCCAGAATGTCATTGTGCCACTGCCTGACCTCATGCTGCTGTTGTGGCTGCTGCCGTACCCACAACACTGTCTCATTGTGCCACTCTCTGACCTCATGCTGCTACTGCCGTCACCTCCACTCTCTGTCATTGTGCCACTCTGTGGCCTACTACTGTTGTGCAACCTACAGAATGTCATTGTGCCACTGTCTGACCTCATGCTGCTGTGGCTGCCGCCGTCACCTCCACACTCTGTCACTGTCTGACCTCATGCTGCTGCTGCCGTCACCTCCATTCTCTGTCATTGTGCCACTCTGTGGCCTACTACTGTTTTGCCACCTCCAGAATGTCATTGTGCCACTGTCTGACCTCATGCTGCTGCTGTGGCTGCTGCTGTGCCCTCCACACTGTGTAATTGTGCCACTCTGTGGCCTACTCCTGTTTTTGCCACCTCCAGAATGTCATTGTGCCACTGCCTGACCTCATGCTGCTGCTGTGGCTCCTGCCGTGACCTCCACATTGTGTCATTGTGCCACTCTGTGGCGTACTCCTGTTTATGCCACCTCCAGAATGTCATTGTGCCACTCTCTGACCTTATGCTGCTGTGGCTGCCGCCGTCACCTCCACACTCTGTCACTAATGTTGCCACCTGAGCCCTCAGCTTGTTTTTTTCCAGCTGGCGCTGCCATGCCATTATCAGGCTACATTCCCGCTTCAGTTTTTTGGTCAGTTTTGCCCTCTTAAGTGCCCAGGGAATTTTATAGTGAAGCGATTCTAAGGGCGGCGGCAGTCATGTGCGTGTCATACTAAAACACAACATTGTATGAAGACCAAACCAAGCTCCCTCTGCATATTTAAGCATGGCACAACGTTCTACAGCACCCTGCAGGCTCTGTGCAGCCTGGAAATAGCCGTTTTTTTAACGTGATTCGTCCCGAAGCAATTCGGACCGAAACTAATTTTGCCGGAAAATTCGGCGGTCACCGAATCGAATTTTTGAGAAATCCGACCATCTCTAGTGGCAATATGTACCATTATTTTTTCTCTAAAGAGGTCAGTAGTTGCAGGATTGCTAAAGCTGCCATATTGGCAGTCATTAGGAGAGTCCAATAAAATGGTGAAGGCATTCCTGACTTTAGAGGACCACAAGGCCATTTTGAAGTGGTATTGAAAATTTGAGAATGTGTGTATTGAACAATAATAATGGCAATGTGAATTTGGAACAGAACCACCAACACACCTGACTATCACACACATTTGTGATGTTTGAAACAATGGCACAATGTGTGATTTGCCCAAGGATCTGAAAGGCATCGCACAGCAACAAGTCCTGCTTCTTTGGATATGGTGTTGGAACACCACATACCAACGCTAACCACAAAAGTCCATCAAACTATGTGCATATGAGAGGAATAGGCAGATCTACCATAGTTTCAAGTCACTGACATGCTATTCTAATGGCTTTTCTTTTATTTCTAGCCTGCTGTGATGTGTTTGGAATCACTGATAATACTATAATATGGGGATATATGGTAGATGCTGTATTGTGTTATTTAATTTATATTATTTATAATTAATTTTTGATGATTTAATTTTATCTAAATTTTGTAGAATATTGTATAGTTTTTGGATATTATATATTTTAAGATTAAAGGGGTTTTGCCACGATGTAATGTTGACGTGGGATCCTCCAAAATGGGTATTTAATCACTTTTCGAAATATATGTGATTACAAAAAGTGAAGTCTGAGAGAGCTACAGCATTGCTCAGTCCCTCTTAGTTTCCTGAAAGTTTACATTAGACATGACCAGGAGCTGACAGGGAGTTGATCTGGCTGCGCTTATGTGTTTGCACTTCTTATCTGATGACAGGGAACATAAAGAAGCTTGCAAGGGACTGTGAAGAAAAGTGCAGTGTATGAGTCTGTCTGCTGTATAGAGAATCCACTGTTGTAATGTTATTATTTGAGTAAACTTTTGAGACGCTTCCTGCTTCCTTGCTCTCTGCTCACCCTCCCCCCCTCTCATGCAGCCGTTCATGACTCAGCATGCTTTGTTTATATTCCACCCTGAGCTGATAAGAGGTAAGGAACTCACTTTGTGGCAAAACCCCTTTAACTTTATATTACATAACTTAATATTTACTTTATATTATTTAATTTTATATACAGTAGTTTGATAATTATCCTAAATAATTGTTTAGTATTTTAGTGATATAAGCTGAAAAAGAAGTGCTATTTTTGCCCTCTTGGCAAGTCTAGTTCCACTACAACAACTCAGGCTCAGCTAGACCACATTGAAATAGGTCTGCCTGTTCAAGCAATAATGAGCCTAGTTTTGCCGAACCACATTCATATATATGTCCAATAATACGAATGTGGTGTGTCATGCCTCCAGAATGCCCCCACATCTTTGGCGCATTACTAAGTGTCGGGGCAGACGCACAGTGGACCACTCTCTTTCGGTGCATTTAAAGGGAACCTGTCACATAGATTATGCCCCCCTTGCTCAAATCTTCAGTTTTCAGCCAGAAAAGAATCATGAAAAGAGTCTGTTTTTCATGCCCCGCCCACTGAGGCTAGCCATGCCCACCTCACAACTGACTAACCTATTACTTTGAATAGGTAGAGACATGTGAATAGCTACCAGGTGGGCGGGGCTAGCCTTTGGTGGGTGGGGCTTACACCTGCTCATGAATAAGATTTGATTATTAAATGCTCTAAAACTACAGCATCTTACAGAATAAGGGACACAGCGCTGGAAACAGCAGGTCTGACACTAGCTTGTGCTGTCCTCAGCAAGGGGGGCATAATCTATGTGACAGGTTCTCTTTAATGCCAGAAATAGAGAAATGGCCCATTCATACATGTTACCCATAATGCATAAACACAAAGTGGGAGATATTAAACATACTTTACATTTATATTTTTTGACTTTTGTTTATTGCATTGATTCATCTTGTTTTGTCCTCTTAGCTAAAGGGTTATCACATCTGGAACAGCTTGAAGAGTTTACATTCCCAGGTGGATCCGCTGTTGGAGAAACTGTAACGCATTTTATACAGGCTCTACAGAGTATGCCCAGACTTATGAATCTCACTATTCAATGTCAATTATTGAGTGACAGCAGCCTCCTACAGTTAGGTAAGAAGAATGAAAGTATACTTCCTAAGCATTATGTACAGGCCTAAAAGTAGTACTAAGACGTGGTAATGTAATGGAATAACAATCACTGATACGGCTCCTAGGCCATGATAGATGATGTTTTTGGTATTTATTATACAGTGATCCCTCACCATACAATATTAAAGGGGTTTTACCATGAAGGCATTTCATGTCCTTTTGTCCTCTCTTCAGCGTCTTCTATGTGACCCAGAATGCTTGACATCACCATGCCTTTCCCCACAGTGTGCTCAATCGTCAAACAAAAGTCTGTTTATGTAAAATCAAGTAACTTAAAATACAAGAGCTACAAGTAGCAACAATGTAGCTGACTGGTTAGCACATCTACCTTTCAGTATAACGGTTCTAGGTTCAAATCCCTGCAGGGACCAAATAAGTAGATTATTTAAATTTTTCTGAATGCACATACCTGATTTGAGGTTTCTTTTTTTTATTAATATGCACTGTTTGGCTAATTACTAAGGAGTACAGAGGACGGGAGTAGAGTGACAGCATCTTCACCGATCGCGTCCTATTATGGTAGCGCATGCGTCCTGTTCAGGTACCGCATAAATGTGCATCTGAGCATATAATCAATGCATGACAAAGGGGACGTGTCCACCTCCGAAACATTGCGAATTGGACACTATGCTGACGGGTATATACCATAGCTGATGCATGCCCGGGATTATATGCTCAGACCCCTTTAATTGGTTGCAGGACGTCCACTGTATATTGAAACCATAACTTTATGGTAAACAAGTAATTGGTTTCAAAGTCCCAAAATGTCACACCTAACACAATGCAAAATGAAAAACATAGAAATATATGCAGATAATTAATACAGATAAAGGAAGACCTTACATATAACAGTTCATCATGTACTTGGGTCATGCATAACATACTGGAAAAAAATGGGGCCCTTACCTGGTGTCCAAAGGAGCCACTCATCCCAGCACATGTGAAGACAAGCACAAAACATGTAGTATCACACTGTACTGTTGAGAGGTGCAGTGATAGTCCACCAATCACTGCACACACTTCATTAATATAGGTGTTTTACAAGTAGAATATCATAATAATTGGCTGGATTAGTGTCTGGGATATTGTATCTTGAAACTACAGTATACTTAACATACAATGTTACAGGAAAGACCATTGTATGTTGAAAACATTGTATCCTGAGGCCATTGTAACTTGCGGGACCATTGTATTTCATCACTACATGCCATTTGTTTTCCAGGAAAAATAACGGCTGATGGCCATCTGCAAAACCTACAGAACTTAGACCTCAGTAATAATCCCAACATCACACAGTCTGGATGGAGAGAATGCTTTCTTGTTCTGGATAATCTGCCAAAATTAACTGATCTTAATATCTCCAGATCGCTTTCTCATCAGTATATAACAGACCCTGTGACTTTTATTGCTCTAACCCATTGTGTTTCCCGACTTCACAGCCTAACTACATTGTCCATGTTTGGCTGGCTGCTTGATGATAAGGATATTGAAATGTTTGATTCAATGAAAGTGAAGCATCCACAGTCAAAGTGGTTTAACTTATTTTGGAAATGGACACTGCCATTCCCTCCAATAGTCACCAAATAACATTATTACATTATTACATAATCATGGCTAGATGTACTATTAGGCACACTAGACCTGGTAAATCATATCGCCACTGGACACTCATTTGGTATACGTCCAGTCAAAGGAGATCTATCGACACATCCAACATGTAAGTCAGGAGGTTTAGGTATATAAATTGAACAAGATGTGAACAGCCTAACATGGTTGGCACGGAGCTAGCTATGAGCTGACTTGTAATGCAGAATTTAAGTCGTGGTAACACCCTTTTAGTGTATTATCAGATAATGGTAATATGTTATGTTGCTCTTAATGTTTCTATGTTTCATTAGCTATTCTGATTCTATTCTTTGATTTCTTTTTTTGATCAAATAAATATTCTAGATTTTTCTTTTTACCATAAAAATGTACTAGATTCCAGTGTATACACATAATAAATTCGATTAACTGGAAAGTAAAGCAGGCCAACAACTAACAAAGCTAGACATGTATGAGGAATCCTACACATAATCTTAATCTTGATCCATCGCTGCTCTAATCTGATCCAGATTGACTCAGTTTCCCTTTATATCCTCTTTAAAGCATTTTTTTTAGTCTGGAAAATTGTCTATATTTTTCTCCTGCTGCCTGGATGCCACTGCTTGCTAAAATTCATTTCAGGAGAAGAAATCAACAAATGATGTCTCCCCATGTCAGAACCAGACCTTTGTAGTCTCTATTGAAGCAAATTGCTACTGAACTTCTGCCTCCTCAGACTAGGGTAGCGATGTAACAGCTTACATGCCACCTAGATGCCATCAAAGTCTATAGGTATTGCTGGGGTTAAGGTGTGGTGGCAAGTGATCCCCTCTTGATCCACTGCCTCCCAGTAACAGTGGAGCACTATTACTTACCACCAGCTTACTCTCCACTGTTGCAGCTAACACAGCATATGGTGACCTAACTGCACAGGATCTGTGGCTCCATATTCCCTTATAAAGGGACTGTATGCAGCACTGGCTGCCCTTCTGTTGCTGAACAGAAATCCACAAAATCCACAGAACTCCACTGCGCTAATATATTTTCCACCTTTCCAATCACACCCAAGAGATTTGCTCTTACAATACAAAGGTTTTATTATTTTCAGACTTCTCTATCGAACTACAAAAACAAGAAGTTATCTTCTAGTGTCGACTGAGAGAAATATTCCATACTTTATGGCACACTCTGTACAACTACAAATTATGGATAAAACTGAACAATCTTTTTCAATTCTCTAGTTGTTCCCCTTAGTTTAGATGAGATGTCATAGCCATCAGCACCTCAAGGCCAACTCATCTGGACCTTGAAGATGTAGAAGATATGTGAGATATATAATCTACACGTTGAGCTATTGTACAGCCTTTTCAACCCATTACTAACCCATTACCCATTACTAAACATTAACTAACTAAAGGTTAAAAAACTTGACAATTTGCTCTCACAAACTAATGGACATAGACCTGCCATAAGGGCAGTAACCCTGGTTCTCTTGTACAGAGCCCTGATTAAAATGTAAAACTAGGCCTGAAACTGGACAGCAAATGTGCAACATAAAGATGAAAGAGTATTCTTTTGTGCTAAGCCAGGTAGAGCTTAGAGCATAGATGGGGACACCAAGGAATACCCCAGAGCCTTGGTCAAGCTAGAGACTTCTTGTGGAACTGATGAATGTGATAATTTTCTCATGCTATCCTTGCAGCTGAAACTGAGAAAAAATAAACTGGTGGTATGCCTTAGTTAGAGGTATCCTTAATTTTTAATAATTTCAGGTCTGCTCAACTGGGAGATCCGTTGTTGCTAAAATCCAGGAAAAACATTAAAGGGGATGTATCACTTCTTCAGTTGGGCTGTTCTCCTGAAGCTTGATGCTCTCACTTCCTGAAATCCAGGGGTGTTTCTTAACTGATGACATCATCCCCCCTTCACTGTTCCTGCTGGCTCCAGTGTGTCCCCCCTCCACATATCACTGTCCTCTCCCTATGCAGTCTTATTTGTAAGAGCTGTTTACATACCACAGGCCTGCATTCAGTCTAAACAGGCTTCTATGAACTCAGCACTGATCTCTCACAGCTGGAGGTTGGCTACAGTTGACTCCACCCAGAGCACAGATCTCCCTTCCTGGTTACTTAAGGCACCAACACACAATCCTGCTGTTTTCTGATGGTAGCAGTAGCTGCAGTGTCAATGAGGAGGCAACTAGCTGTATAGAGTGAAATTGTTGTCGGCCCCTAATTCTGAGTGAGAGGCAGGAATGCAAGCCCCGTCAGGGGGCAGAACAGAATGTAAATTATTAGAGCCCTCAGCTAATGAAATGCAAGGAGGTGGGATCCTACTATCCGACTGTCACTGGAGAAGATAAGGAATACTATGAAAACAAGACAGCTTTGCTAATGACATCCAATTGCAAAGTTGCTTGTTTTCACTGTCCCCTTATTCTGAAGGCCATTTAATGAAATTATACAACCCCTTTAATGTAGTAAATAGGGAGCCGCAATATCCAGAGGCACATACATTTTTTACACAGATGGCTATTATCCAGGAAATTCTGTATGAGGTAGACAAAATCTGTGTGGGGATAGTTCAATGGCTGGTGGTGCCTCAACCAAATCATAGAATTGTGTTAAACCTGGCTCCCATACCTGCCTTAGGAGGACATCTAGGTAGTAAATTAACCAGAGAGCTTATCTTGAATCAAGTATTGTGAGTCCTGCCATGAGTGACAGCCTAGACAACATTTCATAAGTCCTCTGATTCCTTTACTCATCATGGAGATTCCTTTTAATAGAATTGTGATGAATCTAATTGGCCTTTTAGTAAAGTCTTCTATGGGGCATAAGTATATTCTACTGCTATTTGATTATGCCATGTCACAGTCGAAGATAGTGGATCCTCTGGACCACCGCAAGCGATAGCATAAGCCACGCCAGGGAGCGGAGTCTAAGTAGGTCCCGGTTTTCACCAGAGCCTGCCGCAAAGCGGGATGGACTTGATGCGGCGGGATTCTACCAGGTCGCTACCCCTGACGTGACTTGCTTGCGGAGGCAGCCGAGGTGTAGCGTAGTACAAAATCGTCAGGCAGGCTCGTAGTCGTGGACAGTCAGAAGGTCAGGACAGGCGGCTTGGTTCTAAATGGGGAAGTAGAGGTCAGGGAGCGGCAAGAATTGTGGTCGGGGAACGGAGCAAGGTACGGTACTACACGGTAATCAGAACAAGGCTTAGGAACGCTTTCTCTATAGGTTATTGGCACTAAAGATCCAGCAGGGTAGCTAGGACGAGGTAGGCTTAAATAGGGGCAGTGACCGGCAATAGCCAAGTACCGGTGCACTGGCCCTTTAAATTTAACACTACCGGCGCGCGCGAGCCCTAGGAGGCGGGACCGCGTGCGCCGAGGGACAGAGCCAGCAGCAGGAGTGCAGCCGGGTAAGTACGCTCCCGAAGGAGCAGGGGAATGAGCGCACCTGCGCCCCGACATGCGGGACGCGGCGCCGCTCGGGTGAGGGGCACGGATGCGCCTGCGACCCGGGACAAGGGTCGCAGGGGCATCCGTGAAATTACCCCCCCCCCCCCCATTGGCGCCTCCCTCTTTCGGGACTGAAGGAACTTCAGGATAATGTTACGGTCCAGAATGTTTTCCTCTGGCTCCCAAGACCTCTCCTCGGGCCCGAACCCCTTCCAATCAGGAGAAAATACAGTTTCCCTCCAGTTCTCCTCATACCCAAGATCTCTTTGACCACAAAGACGTTAGAGGCATCGGCCCCAGATGAGGGAGGGACTACCTTCAGAGAGAAACGGTTCAGAACCAGAGGTTTGAGAAGGGAAACATGAAAGGAGTTTGGGATGCGCATGGAAGGCGGGAGCCGCAGTTTATAGGCCACCGGGTTTATGCGGTTAAGCACCTCAAATGGACCCACATAGTGGGGCCCCAATTTATAACTTGGAATTTTAAGGCGGACATATCTAGCCGACAACCACACCTTATCACCCAGGGAAAAAACAGGGGGAGAACTCCTTCGCTTATCTGCCTTATCTTAGTGCGTGCCGAAGCGCGAAGCAGCGACTGCCGAGTAAGGGCCCAAACAACTTTTATATCCTGGACCAACGTATCAGCTGCTGGGACCTTAGACAGGGATGCTAATGGGAGAGGTGGGCGGGGGTGCCTACCGTACACAATGTAGAAGGGAGAGGCACCCGTGGACTCAGAATCTAGGGAGTTGTACGAGAATTCCGCCCATGACAGCAAGCTGGACCAGTCATCCTGACGGGCCGAGACGAAGTGGCGCAAATCATTTCCCAGGACCTGATTGACCCTCTCTACCTGACCATTCGTCTGGGGGTGGTAAGCCGAGGAGAAGTCGAGCTTCACCTGGAGTTGGGAACAAAGGTCCCACCAGAACTTAGAAACAAATTGGACCCCACAATCCGAGACAATTTGCAGGGGTAACCGGTGCAGACTAAAAATATGGTGTTCAAACAGATTAGCCAGGCGTGGGGCAGAGGGTAGGCCTAGCAACGGGACAAAATGCGCCATTTTCGAAAACCGGTCCGTAACCACCCAGATGACCGTGTTACCAGAAGAGGGAGGGAGATCGGTTATGAAGTCCATGGCCACGTGTGACCAGGGACTGGTGGGGATGGGCAGGAGATGCAGAAATCCCACCGGTTTGTGACGAAGTGTCTTATTACGGGCACAGGTGATGCAGGACTCAACGAACTCCTTGAGGTCCGGCCACCAATAGAACCGGGAGACAAGAAGGCAAGTCTTACGGGCACCAGGATGTCTGGCCAACAAAGAACAATGTCCCCACTTCAAGACTTTTCTTCGGAGCGTGGGACCCACGTAGGTTCTTCCTGGCGGGACTTTCCGGAGGTCAACAGGAGCTGCGGAGACCAGGCGCTCAGGGGGTATAATGTGTTCTCGGGCCACTTCTTCGCCAAACACATCAGCAGCATGCGAGAGGGCATCAGCCTTGACATTCTTTCCGCGGGACGGAAGTGGATCTGGAAATTAAATCGGGAAAAGAATAGAGACCACCTGGCCTGGCGTGGATTAAGTCGTTGGGCAGACTGGAGATATTGAAGGTTTTTATGGTCTGAATAGGTACATATGGGATGCCTGGCACCTTCCAGCAGATACCGCCATTCTTCTAACACCAGTTTAATGGCCAGTAGTTCCCGATCCCCAATAGTATAATTCCTCTCCGCCGATGAGAACGTCTTGGAGTAGAACCCACAAGTGACCGTCTTGCCCGTCGGCCCCTTTTGCGTGAGGATCGTTCCAACCCCAACAGAGGAGGCGTCCACCTCTAGCGAAAAAGGCTTAGCAGGATCTGGTCGCGCCAGGATAGAAGCAGAGGCAAAAGCGTTTTTTAACTTAGAGAATGCCCCCTCAGCTTCGGGTGGCCAACTTCTAGGGTTGGAGTTCTTCTTAGTGAGAGCCACAATAGGGGCCACCAGCGTGGAGAAGTGCGGAATAAACTGCCGATAGTAGTTACAAAAGCCTAAAAAACGTTGTATGGCCCGAAGGCCTACTGGGCGTGGCCATTGCAGAACGGCAGATAGTTTCGCTGGGTCCATCCGTAAGCCTTTGTCAGAGATGACGTAGCCCAGAAATGGTAGACTTATCTGGTGAAAGAGACATTTCCCCAGCTTGGTGTACAGGTGATTGGCTCGAAGGCATCTCAACACTTGGCAGACATGAAGTTGGTTGGGTGAGTATATCAAGATATCATCCAAGTAGACCACGACACAGGTGTAAAGGAGATCACTGAAAATATCATTTACGAAGTCCTGGAAGACGGCCGGGGCATTGCACAGCCCAAAGGGCATGACCAAGTATTCAAAGTGTCCATCCCTTGTGTTAAAAGCCGTTTTCCATTCGTCTCCTTTTCGGATACGGACCAGATTGTAGGCCCCCCTCAGATCCAGCTTGGAAAAGATCTTCGCCCCCCCGCAGGCGATCGAAGAGTTCAGTGATCAGGGGTAGAGGGTAACGATTCTTTACCGTGATTTTATTAAGACCCCGGTAGTCAATGCAGGGCCGTAAGGAGCCATCCTTCTTTTCTACGAAGAAAAATCCCGCACCTGCGGGAGAGGAGGATTTACGGATAAACCCCTTCTGGAGGGTCGCAGGGGCATCCGTGACATGCCACTTTTCATTCTGAGGCTGTCCCTTTATGAAACACCTCTTCTAAAACAGTTGCAAAAGAACTGTTATACATGTGTTCATGTGCTGTCATACCTAAAGAGATCCTGACAGATCAAAGAACTCCCTTTATGTCGGCGGTCATTAAGAAGTTGTGTAAATTGTCAAAAATTACTTTGATGCCATATGTCTAGGATATGTCATTAAAGTCCCATAGATGTGGGTCCTACCTCTGCGGCCCAAACTTATCTTGGGAACAAACCGCTGAATGTCTCAGCTCAAAATGGAAATCCAGTTGCACTTGCGCTTGACTTTCCATTCTGTTCTATGGGAGTTCCAAATATAGAGAACTGTGTTGGCTGTACTCAGAACTCACATAGAACAGAATTCAGAGTCATGCACAAGCCCGACCAGCTTTCAATATGCCATCAAAGTCCATGGTGAGAACATCCCTTTAAGCAATTACATGCATCTGCATATCAACCTTAAACTGTTAGTCTTGTTAAAAGCTTTAATAGGATGATAAGGGGTATGCTTCTGCATACATTTTTAGTAATGACTAGGAAAGCCATTTACTAAAAGTACAAACGGTACTAAGTTTTCTCAGAGAAGTGGGAGCACAAAAAAGGGCACCTTAGGTCTACAGGAAGTCAGTTATATGGTGTACCTAATAAGAAAAGCTGTGATTAAAAACACAGGTAAATAAAATTGAGGCTATCCAAGACTGGTCACAACCCTCAACTGGAAAACAGGTGAAAGATATGTTAGGAATTGCAGGGTATTATCATAGGTTCATAGGTTCATTCCAAACTATGCCAGTACAGGAGCACAGATCTTACCAAGCAGAGTAAAGCAGTTATGGTGATGTGGAACCCAGAGACCGAAAGGGCAATTCAAGAGTTAAAATTGATCCTAGTGTAAGCAACCAATCCTAATCGCACCAGATTTCATAAAAGAAGTTCATTTTTAAGACTGATGCACATTACGCAATCACTTGACATAATACACTTTACACAATCTTTACACAGGAGTTTGGTGGTGAGGAACATTGGGTCAAATATTTGAGCAGGCCGCTTATAGCTGCTGAGAAAAACTATAGCATTCTTAAACATTAATGATTGGCAATCAAGTGGGCCCTTGAGCCCATGAAAAACTATTATGGGTCGTCATTTTAGGTTGATTATTATTATTATCTATTTTAGAGTGCCATTGATTCCAGGGCACTGTACATTCAAGGGGAGTTACATACATAACAAATGTAGAACAAATACAATGGTGACGATAAATGAATAGCAACTGATACAGAGAGGAAAGAGGACCCTGCGCGCGAAGGCTTACAATTTACAGATAACTCTCCATATTTGATCTAAAGAAATAAACACAAAAGTCACAAGGTGATTTCTGACTAAAATTTTAAGTTGCTAAAATTAGGGTGAATGGCCTCATATCGGACTCACTATGCCTGCATAGGGGTACCAGACAGGGGTGTCCCCTATCGCCACTTCTGTTTGCTATGGCCATGGAGCCCTTAGCTGCCGGTGTATGAGCAGACTCGAAGATAATTGGGTTTGGGATGGGTTCTCTACACGAGAAAATCAGCTTATACGCACATGATGCACTGCTGTATGTGCGAGATGTGGAGACCTCACTTCCTAGACCCTTAGAGGTTGTTAATACATTTGGTCAATACTCCGGACTGCAAGTTAATATTGACAAGTCCCATTTGATGCCTTTAGACTCTTTTGCCCCTTTGCACCAAACCTCTGCTCTGCCATTGCAGTGGTCATCTCAATTTACCTATCTGGGAGTCACTATATCTAGATCCCTATCGGAGTTCTGTGACCTTAATATTGGCCCGCTTCTGGTCTAACACAACAGGATTCAGGGGTGGAGCAGGTTGCCTCTGTCATTTATGGCCAGGATTAGCTTAGTGAAGATGATCCTTTTTCCTAAAATCCTGTATGTTCTTATTCAGTCTCCAATATTTCTCAATTCCTTTGTATTTAGGGCTTTAAATTCTATTCTACTCTCTTTTATTTGGAATAACGGTAGGGTCCGTCTTTCCTTACACGTCTTACAATACCCATTGGGTCGGGGGGTGCTTCCTTCCCTGATATGCGTACATATTATTGGGCAGCTCAGCTCTCTCACTTGGTTAGATGTCGGGAGATGGATCATCTAAGGGTTATGGAACTTTTAATCAAGCCTTGGAAACTGGTGTATCTACACCCCTCTTTATTCCAAAAACGACATACTTTCATACAATCAATAAAAGCATTGCATCTGTATCAGTCAAAAGACTAGTAGACGTAGGTTGCATAACAGGTAAATATCTTAGTAGAGCTTCACTGCATTTTGTAGGACAGGAGTAGCATGGACAACCGGCCGGGTGAACGCCGCAATGATGCAACGTTTCAAGGGATCAACCCTCTTTCTCAAGCGGGTTGATCCTTGAATCGTTGCATCATTGCGCGTTCACCCGCAGTTTCCATGCTACTCCTGTCCTACAAAATGCAGTGAAGCGCTACTAAGTATTTACCTGTTATGCAACCTACGTCTACTAGTCTTTTGACTGCTACAGATGCAATGCTTTTATTGATTGTATGAAAGTATGTCGTTTTTGGAATAAAGAAGAAATAATTTTCCTAATATACGGTCCACCTTTGTCTATGAATTGTTTGGACTATGGGAATCCCAGGGAAGATCCCAAAGTGAGACCCAGGAACGTATAGGTTGCTACTGGTAATTGGGAATATCATAAGGGTATGAATTTTATCATTGAGGTATCTACACCCCTTTCATTTTCTCTTTTCGGCACCACTTAGACCTATCCATCACTATCAGGGTCCTTTCATTCTTAAACAATGCCTTTTAATATGGAAACAGGTGAAAGAACTATATTACCAAACGGGTGTAGATGCATATACACCTCTTTGGAATAATAATATGCAGGAACTTCTAGCACTGGAGGGCTCTGTATGGACGGAAAAGGGAGTGATCTACTTATTTCCTTTATACGAAAACTTGACGCTTAAGACATTTCAGGATTTAGATAGGGAATATCACATTCCTAACACTCATTTTTTTCCAATATCTTCAGCTAAGACATGCCCTACGTACGCAATTCTCGGTGAGTAAAATCGCTCTTCAAGATTTTCCTATACCCTCCAAATTCCCCCCCCTCCCTCGAGGCCTTATAACATGTTTCTATGCGTTGTTGCTAAAGAAAAGTTGGGTGACCCATTCCAGGCGTAAAAGAGCACTTGGGAGAGGGACGTGGGACCCATTACAGATGATCAGTGGGCTGTAGCCTTGGAGACCCCAAAGATGGTGTCCCCAAAATATGGGGAGAGAGTAACCCAATTATACATATTACACCAAGCATACTATACCACCACACGTTTGCATAAATTCAAACCAGAGATTCCTGACGTCTGTCCAAAATGTCTTTCTGTCCCAGGTACCTTTTTCCACTTATTGTGGGCTTGTCCTAGAATCTGAGGCTTCTGGCAGCAAATCCTCCGGTTTTTTGTATGATAGAATGGGCTGCCCTGTACCAGATGACCCAAAAGTATGCTTACTATACTTAGACCCGGAGGAGTAACCGTCCCTGGTGACCCGTACTGAACTTCTCTTTAATGCCAGTAAAAAAGTGTAGCTCGGTACTTGTTGTCCTCTTATACTCCCGGACTGCAGGATTGGATAAAATCTGTAAATGCCACCCTCCCTTTTAAAAAGTATATTTACTTGCATCGTGGGTGCCCAGACAAGTATGTTAGGATTTGGCAAGACTGGATTGACTCCACTAATACGGCCTTGGCCATTCCTTATGTAACTTAGAGGTACTCAGCAGGGGTTTGTCGGTAGCCTTGGGTTGCACTCCTGCCCATCCACGCTAGTGGTGCCACTCTGACCTCCAGATCGTCATTTTGTAGATCCTACAGCTTATATAAGTTTCCTATAACAGTGTATGATTTCCCCACTGGGAAGATGACAGACGCACGAGCACAAAATTTTAGTTTAGAATTTTGTTTTATTTTTTTTTTTTTTTTTATATTCAAGAAAAGCTTTATTTAACAGACTGTTAAAACAGGTATATAGTAATACAGAATCCAAAATGTGGACATAAGATGAAGCCAAAACCAGTATAATGATAAACAATACAAAGGTCAGCAGCAATATAATACGAGATAATCAGTCCAAGAGAACATTAATGACGATGAAACGTCATCCAGACAGGGCCAAATAAACAGATAGTACCCAATCCTGGGGCAAACGATCTAAGTGACCTAAAATACCCAAAACAGCCTGAGCATTAAATCTCGTATTCCGAAAAGAAAAGAAACAACAAAACAAGACAAAAAAAAAAACAAATCCCAATTAAAATAAACAGAAGGATTTGGACTGGCATGATTGTGAGGTCAGAGCTACACGAAAGACAAGACAACACTATCGCACACCACACCAATCAGACAGATACAAAAAAAAAAAAAAAAAATTGGGGGGGGGGGGGCTTTAAAGGGAGGGGGATGTATGAGTGATAGGCGGAAATGAGAATTAGGAACTACTCCAGGGGACGCAGAGCCCGGAGCAGCTCACACAGTGTACCATCCGTACACCTGCCTGACAAACCCGGCACTTAACACCTAGACACTATGTTTGCAGCTGGCAGACAGGACACCCAACACACAAACAAAATATAGGACTGGAGGGCAAGGTATCTAGGAAGTGATAGAGAGGAACAAGGGAGAACTCTTAAAGACCCCCCACTGAAACCAAGTTTTGGTGAAGCGGTGAGCCTGTTCAGGTGTACGAACCATTAATTCCTCCATTCCCTGCACAAAACTGATTTCTGCGAACCATTCCTCAAAAGACGGAGGGGAGGTATGTTTCCATCTGCGGGGGATCACCGATTTAGCGGCCTGCAGCAGATGTTTCAGGAGGGATTTATTAAATTTGCTAGCAGGCATGGGAAACATGAAGAGCAAAAGTGCTGCCGGAGAGTCGGGGATCGAGACGCCAGTTGCCTCACTGATCACCTCCAGCACCGAAGTCCAAAAGCCTCTAAGGTGAGAGCAACCCCACCAGACATGGGACAGAGTCCCTTCATCCTTCCCACACCTCCAGCAAACATCCGGGGTCGCAGGGAACATTTTATGCAGAACAGAGGGAACTCTGTACCAGCGTGATAGTATTTTAAAGCAAGTCTCCTGATGTTTGGAGGCAATCATTGCCCTGTGGGTAAGCTGAAAGCAGCGATTCCATTGGTCAGCAGTGAAGGAGAGGCCTAGTAGAATTTTGTTTTATTTTTAAGGCTGGTTGTTACTTCAGTCAAGTTTTCTTGTTATCCTATTACAATTATATGCTACAAAAATTGTGATTGTTTTATATTCTATAGAGTAATTGTACGAAATCTTTGTTGTGGTTCCAGTAAGAAGACATAATTGAATAACGAACTCTTAATTTGCATTTGTCTTTATATGTGCTGCTCTTTTGTACAGATGATGCTTTTCTTGCATATCTCTTAATACATTTGGTTAAAAAAAAAAATTACATTTACAGTTGAACACAGGGCAGGAAAGCTTAAGCGCAATGCTGATGCTCTGTTTACATCACGACTCATGTCCTGTTCACGGTATCCATTGGGATGCCATGAAAAATCTATCTCAACAGATACCATGACAGAGCCATAAACCTCTACAGTGCAACTATAGGACTACATTTGCCATATAGGATTCTATGGACCCTTCATGGCCCCTCCACAGTATCCTTCGCAATAAATTTTTCATGTTATCCTGTCATATAACTCAAACAGAGACAAGAAACATGATGTGACTGGAGCCATACTGCCTGATTGCTAAAGTGTCTCATCTCACAGTTTCTAATAGAGGAGGAGTGTACGTTAGATAGGTAGACAGTGTGGAGTCATTGATGGCAGATATTGTTTCCACTCATATGTGTCTTAGTGCTAGGAAGTATTTAGTCAGTAGTGGAAAGCTCAGGCTTTCCAAAGTTGCTTTTGGTGAAAAAGGGTCTGAAGTGATAACTTTTGACTCTGCTCTGTCTTTCAAACCACACATTAAGCCTTACACATCCTGTTACCTCCACCTGAGAAAATATATCCTGAACCCGCTCCTTTCTCAACTTTGACTCTTCAAAAAATGTTTGTTCATGCCTTATTCATTTCCCACATAGGTTATCGCAGCATCCTTCTGTGACCTCTCATTAACCACCCTTGCTCCTCTTCAATCCATCCTCAACTCTGCTGCCTGGCTGATCCACCTCTCTTTTTGCTACCTCTCTGACTCTCCCCTCTTATGATTTCTTCACTGGCTACCCATTGTCCAGTGCGTTCAGTTCAAGTTCCTTACCATAATATACAAGGCCCTTCATAATCTCTTCCCCCTCATATATCTGTTCCTTTATATCCATATAACTCCCCACATACAATCTCCACTTTTCACAGGACATTCTTCTCTGCTCTTCTCTTACCTGCACCTCACACACTCCTATCCAAAATATTTCCCGTGCATCCCCCACACTCTGGAACTCACTATCACAACACATCAGACTCTCTACCGTTGCATCTTTCAGAAGTGATCTGAAAACCCATCTCTCTAGAATAGCCTACAATTTACAATAACCCTGCTGCGATTACACCATAATACAACCAACTTAGTCCCTCACCTACTGTCTACTTCCTCCTGTATAGTAAATTGTAAGCTTTTGTGGAAATGGTCCTCTTTCTTTTTATATCAGTTTGTTATTTAGTGCTTATTTTGTATTTGTCCCAGTCTTATATTATGTAACTGAACCCTTGATTTGTACAGTGCCCTGCTCTAAAATAAATAATAATAATTAGAGATAGTAAGACAGCTTCCCTAATCCTTGTCCTTAGTCATGACATAGATCTGGGCTTCTAATTATTGTACTTGTAACAAGTATAAAGTGCTATTGCACTCATTTTGTGGGTCTTTGTTTGACTGGAGCAGAATATGGCTGCTGGACTGTAAGTAATAATGTAAAACTGTGGATATAACTGTGTTCCCAGCGTTAATAAGACTGGCCCTGGTATAAATAGGGCTTTGATTGTATGGTTCATGCTCAACAGAGCTGGATTTATTCTGTATTTTTCCATCTTTTTTTAGACCTTCTCTGTGGTGTCATTGTCTCTGTTTAAAGTCTGTCATACATACCTATTTTAACAATAAACCACATACCATATATACTGTTTACATAAATCACTATTTTACTTCCTTCTTCCTTGTACTTGTTCTTCTTTACCTAAAATCGAAACCTTTAGATTCAGTTCTCATTTTTGCTCATCACTTTAAGGACTAGAACCTCTACCGGAGGGACCAAACAAGTCTTTTCGAAGAATGTGGTCTCTTTTTTTTTTTTTTTCTTTATCCTGAAATTGAATATTCGGTGAGTACAAAATATTTATTTTAGGTATTCTGTTTCCATATTTGAATTGTACTTATTGCTTGTGAACTTGTGTACTTGTTAAACCTGGCTTGTGTACTTATTGCTTGTGAGATTGAAAAAGATTTGCTAGCTCTTCTATTTGCAGTTGCAAAAGACACAAAGTTCCTCTGTGAGACCAACAGTCAAATATAACATTTACTGATATTACTAAAAATAATAAATACTGTGGAGTGAAAAATGAATGCGTCATCAAAAAATTACATTGTTTTCCATATCACTTTCAATATTTTTAACAATTCTTAAGTCCTGCAGTTTTCACTTTGGCCACTAGGCCTAATAATAGTCTGACACCTCTTGTTCTGTAGAGAAAGATTTTCAGTCTCCTCGTTATCAGCACAAGCAGGGTTACACTGAAAGGAGACACCAATGTGTATAGAAAACACAGGAACCACCAGTCACAATAGGAGATAGTCACAGTTCACCTTCTCCTCCTTGTACACTGACTTCTTCCCGGGTCATAGAGCATGACTAGAAAGCTCTCCTATAGAAGTCAATGGGACTGAGTCAGTGTTAAGGCTCCTACAGTATGTGCATGAGGCTGCTGTAAGGTATCTCTCTGAATGCTGCTAAAGTGAAGGCAAGAATGCTCTTCCCACAAACCTATATAGATGACTGAATTGAGAAATCTACAATCAGAAAAAAAATGGCGAAGAAGAAAAGAATATGTATCAGGGTCTTGATTTAATAAGTAAATAAAAAAAAAATTGACGGCATTCTTTTTAACAATGCTGCGTGAGCTAAAATGCTAGCAGTGTTGGACTGACCCCCTGGACGATCCTCCGGTGGGTCTATGATCGACAACTGCAGGACGCCTGTACTGGTGGAGGATACATAAAGCTGCTGCATCAAGTACTGGAGTGCCGTCACAGTCAGCTTTCCTTCACTTGTTCTCCAGGTTGTGAGATAATCGGGGAGAGCAGTGCTAAAACTAAACCTTGTACTCCATGGCTGAGCCTCTGCCAATCAGTACTAGGCTTGCTTTTGTTCCAACCTCCCTCTCCCTCCTTTCCTGTTCCTAAGCAGCAACTGCCATTCTGTAAGTCAACTATTGTGCAACTATTTCTGCTGAAATGGGCCTATAGGGGATAAGGGCCAAACTAGATATCAGGCACTGCAGGATCAAAAGACATTTTGACGTCATTTAAATTGGAATGGGTGGCGCTTATTAAAAAAGAGGGCGGGGCTTATTTTGAGATGGGCAGAGCTTGCCGCTAGTTGGACGGAACTTAAATATGGAGGTAAGTGTTATGTGAAGTGAGTGACATATGTAATGTATGTGGCCAATGTATGCGTGAAATATGCAGGTCTTGATGTGTGTGTGTGTGTCAAGTGTTTAATGTATTACTGACATTATTGTTATTTATGTGTTCAGTGTGTAAGTGAAATATGGGAATGTATACTGTGTGTGAGTGATGTATGCGGGATGTGTGTGGTGTGTGAGTGATGTATGCGGGATGTGTGTGGTGTGTGAGTGATGTATGCGGGATGTGTGTGGTGTGTGAGTGATGTATGCGGGATGTGTGTGGTGTGTGAGTGATGTATGCGGGATGTGTGCGGTGTGTGAGTGATGTATGCGGGATGTGTGCGGTGTGTGAGTGATGTATGCGGGATGTGTGAGGTGTGTGAGTGATGTATGCGGGATGTGTGTGGTGTGTGAGTGATGTGTGTGTGAGTGATGTATGCGGGATGTGTGCGGTGTGTGAGTGATGTATGCGGGATGTGTGCGGTGTGTGAGTGATGTATGCGGGATGTGTGCGGTGTGTGAGTGATGTATGCGGGATGTGTGCGGTGTGTGAGTGATGTATGCGGGATGTGTGCGGTGTGTGAGTGATGTATGCGGGATGTGTGCGGTGTGTGAGTGATGTATGCGGGATGTGTGTGGTGTGTGAGTGATGTATGCGGTTTGTGTGCGGTGTGTGAGTTATGTATGCGGGTTGTGTGCGGTGTGTGAGTGATGTATGCGGGATGTGTGCGGTGTTGTGAATGATGTATGCGTGATATGTGCGGTGGTGTGAGTGATGTATTGCGGGATTGTGCGGTGTGGATGGTGATGATTATGCGGGATGTGTGTTGTGTGTGAGTGATGTATGCGGGGTGTGTGTGTTGTGTGAGTGATGTATGCGGGATGCGTGCGTGTGTGAGTGATGTATGCGGGATGTGTGCGGTGTGTGAGTGATGTATGCGGGATGTGTGTGGGTTGTGTGAATGGTGTATGCGGATGTGTGCGGGTTGTGTGATGATGTATGCGGATGTGATGCGGTGTGTGAGTGATGTATGCGGGATGTGTGCGGTGTGTGAATGTTGTATGCGGGATGTGTGTGCGGTGTGTGAGTGATGTATGCGGGATGTGTGAGGTGTGTGTGAGTGATGTATGCGGTATGTGTGCGGTTGTGACTGAGTGATGTATGCGGGATGTGTGTGGTGTGTGAGTGATGTATGCGGGATGTGTGTGGTGTGTGAGTGATGTATGCGGGATGTGTGTGGTGTGTGACTGGTGTATGCGGGATGTGTGTGGTGTGTGAGTGATGTATGCGGGATGTGTGTGGTGTGTGAGTGATGTGTGAGTGATGTGATGTATGCGGGATGTGTGTGGTGTGTGAGTGATGTGTGTGAGTGATGTATGCGGGATGTGTGTGGTGTGTGAGTGATGTATGCGGGATGTGTGTGGTGTGTGACTGGTGTATGCGGGATGTGTGCGGTGTGTGAATGGTGTATGCGGGATGTGTGTGGTGTATGTGACTCGTGTCTGTAGATGTATATGGTGTGTGAGTGGTATATGTTAGATGTGTGTGAGTGGTGTCTGAGGGATATATACTATTTGATAGCATGTAGGTCATTGCAATGTGATTACCCTGTATGTGGCATGAATAAATGTGGTGTTCCCATCTCAGACATTTAAAGAATATCGGCAGAATATACTGTAAATGTCTGATAGATGCAAGTTGCCTTATATCATATATTTATCTGTGCTGCAGCAAACCAAGAGGTGGTGGCTCATATGTCCTGTCCATATGCCATAAAGGTCCCGGGATGGAAATAACCCTTTATTCCCTTACCAACATTTAACGTACATTTATGTCATAATGTCAGTAAGGGCTATGTAGCAGGCTCACTCACTGAACCTACTACATACCTAGCAGGTACTGGCTGCTAATTACAGCTAACACCAGCAGCTAGTGAGACACATATTTTCTTTACATTGTAACAAATTCTTGTAAAATACTGGTTCTTCTCATTTCTGGTCTCCCCCTTTATTCCCTTTGTTACTGTGTTAAGAATTTGATTAATTGTGTTTTATTACATAATTAAGAAGCCGTTCCCACAGCATTACGTGCTCACTATTGAGGTATCCGTCAGGGACGGTACCCTGAAGTATACCGCAATGTAGCCACAATGGTGTCATCCAGATTAATTGAACAAACATAGTTCTATGTGGACTACACATGCTCAATTTTCCAGTGGCATATGCTTTTCCTGTGGGACTCAGTAGACTATGTAGGACTATGTTTGCTCAATTAACCTCCAGGGCAGCTACATTGTGGTACCTTTCCTCATGGTACACTCACAGATACCTTGAACGTGAACATGGAAAACCGTGTACATGGACCTCTACAGAGGTATGACACTGAACGCTAGATTGCAGTGAGCGATCAGTGAGATTTTTGCAGCTGCTGATAATGTATTTAGCTCACAGAAGATTCCTAGACTGAATATAGCTATATCCACGTCTCAGGTCTTTTTTTTTTTTTTTTTTTTTTTTAATAAAAACTGTGAAAGTTCATCCACCAAGGAACCTAAACTATAACATTCTCACCTTGCTTGGTGCCTTCTGAGGCCTCCACGTTTTGAGGAAATGAAGGTCCAAGTTACACTCTGGAGTGCATGGCCATGATGGAGGCTGCCCTTCCCCTATGCTAACAATCCAAAAAGCAAAAAGTGAGTAGCACACCCAAAACTATTTTAACCCCTTAACGACCGCCCACTGACTTTTGATGTCGGTCTTGCAGGTCGTTCATCTGCAGCGATGTCT
This sequence comes from Phyllomedusa bahiana, assembly GCA_025379985.1. Taxonomy (NCBI): domain Eukaryota; kingdom Metazoa; phylum Chordata; class Amphibia; order Anura; family Hylidae; genus Phyllomedusa; species Phyllomedusa bahiana. The sequence goes on from JAODAL010017131.1 coordinate 39,741, forward strand.
TTTGCCGTCGCTGCAGACATTGGGTTTTGTGGCTCCCGCTCCCCAGCACTTAATCCCTTGATTGATAATACATTACAAAGTGTAAAAAAAAAAATCATGGGATTGAAAAAAAAATAAAAAATAATGAAAATAAATAATAAAATAAAAATAAAAATTTAATCAAAATAATTGTGCATACATTACACACACAAAAACCCAAAACCTAGACATATTAGTTATCCACATGACCGTAATAACCTTTAGAATTAATCTAACAAGTTATTAAGTGTGAAATGTGGATGACGTAAAAAAATAAAATAATAATTTATACAAAATTGACAAAAAAATTCTGCAATAATATATGTGAGCTTAAACTATTCCCCCAAAAAGTAAAATTTGTCCTGAATAAGACAACACCTCATACAACTGTGTCATTGAAAAAATAAAAAAGTTACGACTGTTGAAACGCAAGGAGGCAAAAATGTGCTGGTCATTAAAAGGGTTGTCTCGTTACAAGGATTGCGTTTTATGTTAAAGATCTTGCAGAAACAAGTTACTTTGCAATATATGTCCATTAGCAGTGTCCTACCTATTCTGAGATATCCCCTCTTGTAGGGGCTGCATCAGCTTAGCCGGTCGCTATAGCTATAGACCTGTTTGATCTATCCTGATAGGCGGCCAGGACTGGTTGCTTTAGCTACAGACCTGGCTTCTACTGCCGCCATAGTGGAAGCCAGTAAACACACCTCTGAATTCAAAGTGAAATCAAGAAAACAGGAAGAATCAATGTATTGAGACAACCCCTTTAAGTACTTTTCAGGCGTTTGGCTTAAGGGGTTAAAGAAAATGATGTAGGTGTATGCTTACGTGACAGCAAATGATGCAAACACAATGTATCAGCAGCACTCTATAGCATGCATCTACATAATTTTCTTTAAAATTGTTTTGGATGTGGTGATCATTTATATTTTTGGATTAGGATTTACTTTTAATTCACAGACAGCAAAAAGTTTTTCTAAATGATGGAGAACTGAAACACAAATAAGTAGACATTAAAGGGGATGTATCGCTTCATCAATTCGGCTGTTTTCTTATAGCTTCATTTTCTCAGTTCCTCAAATCCAGTGGCGTTTCTTCCCCTCCCAGCTGGGTGTTTTTTAACTGACTCGCTCCCGAGTCAGTGTGTATGTTTGAGATCAGTGGGAGGCGATCCCGTGAATATGACCGTGGTCAGACAATGTAAATTAGTAGAGCCGTCAGCCAATGAAATAAAAGGAGGTGGAATCAGACCGACACTGGGGAACAGTGTTTACAGAAAACGAAGATAAGGCAGACTGTGAAAACAAGACAGCTTTAAAAATTACATCCAATTGCAAAGTTGCTTGTTTTCTCTGTCCCCTTATTCTGAAGACCATTTAATGTAATGATACAACCCCTTTAACTAAGGAACCCCTTGTACTAACTTTTTCTCTGCACTTTGGAAAGGTGACAAAAGGTGGACAGTCGAAAATTATAATGCAAATGTGGAATGTGCTATTATTTGCAATTATGTCCAACATCAAAAAAATTTGATTTTTGTACTTACTGTAAAATCCCTTTCTCATCTGATTCATTGGGGGACATTCAATAATATTCTAGACGAATAGTATAGGTAGAAACACAAAAATTGTTTTCGCTAAATTTTAGCTTTTATTTTCCAAGGTTTTAACCTTATAGGATCCTTTTATAGCACAATTTTCTAGAATTCGAGAATGCACGACAAAAAAGAAAAAATTCAACGTAATAAAAAAGATTGATAGAAAAATTTTTTAAAGCAGAGGGTATTCTAAAAAAACAAGTGTCAAAATAGCTGAAAAAGTGGGTAATAAAACGAAAAAAATTAAGGATAAAACCGATACAGAAAGAACAGAAAAATGAAATTGATTTTGTTGCAGTCTTTGTGTCATGTAAGTATGAAAAAAATACGTTTTAAAAAAATCTTGGAGAACCCTTCAGAGGTGATGAGAGTACTTTAAAATTTCGGAAATAGCCAGTTTCATCTCCGAAGGGGAAAAACCAAAGGAAATAGGTGTCCCCTTGGATTTAAAAGCGAAAAAAAACACGGAAAAGTTTTCAGACCCCTAAAAAAGGTACTTTCCCCCGTGCCAAAATTGCCAAAACGCACGGAAAATTATTAAAGGTGATTGTAATATCTCCATAAAAGGGTTATAAAATTAAGAGTAAGGGCTTTACATGAAATTTTCAATGAAGTCTTTATAGCTAAAGTCCATGCGGCAAAGTGATGTGGGTAGACCACCGCCAATAAAATAAGAAAAAATTGGCACCGTTACTATACGTTATTCAAAACAAGACAAAAAGACCAAGGAAGACCCAAAAAAAGAAAAAATTTTGTGAGACTAGCGTCGCTGACTTTTCCTTAAATTTAAACACAATGCCAGTGAGATTAGGGGGGGGGTTTGACTGGAGAAAATAGAAGGGGGGAATAAAGGATATAAAAAAAAGCTGTTGCAGAGGGATTTTAAATTGGATCTCCAGTTTGGAGTCCTCAGCCCGCTAGACTCAATGAGGAATGTAAATGGAGGGGTTTCCTTTAAGCAATGTGTATTGCCCTCTTGCGAAAAAAACTTTTGTTTATGAAAAGTAACGCGGGCAAAGGGGTTTTAAAAAAACTATAGCTGAAGGGGAAGACTTTTTAAAAGCAGGTGCACAATAGAGGGTAATTTTGAAAAAAGGGGATCGCCCCAAAAAGTCCGGGGGGCGCTGTAGCCTTCTCTGACATCAGACGAGGGACATTTAGACGTGAAGGAGCTAAAAATTGCGACCGAAGTAGCAAGGCCAATTGGAGCGAAGTGTTTTATGCTGAAGTTTGGATTATACATGAGTGTATTAAATTTTGCTGCTTTTAAGTTCTGCCTGAGAAATTTCCCCCGAAGAAGAATACGTTGTAGCTTTAATAGCCAACTTGCTAATTTGAATGTTTTATTCCATGCAATAAATGTATATGCATCCATAGCCTCTGAATACTACATAGAAATTTAAGATGTAAAAGCAGAATACATAAAAGAATGTGTTATAAAAGGATCCTATAAGGTTAAAACCTTGGATAAATAAAAGCTAAAATTTAGCAAATACAATTTTTGTGGCTTTACCCTTAGACCGATGGGCCTCTGAGATTGCAGACCAAATCCAGCTGGCAATGGTAGCCTTAGAGCTTGCCAGACCTTTATGTGGGCCCTCAGAAATAACAAAAAGGGAGTTGGAGCGCCCACAGGATTCAGTGTCGGTAAGTTAGATCAATTGTATAAGAAAGTTCCAACCAAGAATTCAAGTTGTAGGAAAAACACACCCCTTTGACAAAAAAAGTTTATTTACCCCAACAAAAAAAGGGAAAGTCCGAAAACGTAACTTTTAATAAAAAGATATCTATAAAATACAAAATAGAAAACGTTAAGATAGCAGATCTCTCAACCGCATAACAAAAAAAGGGGTCGACAAAGGTTAGGGGGCCAGAGTATCAATCTGCGGTTGTCAGTGGTGTTTTGAGAGCAACCGTATCCGAGAGGGGAATGGTAGTGCTCTTAGAGAGGCGTGAGACCGGAAACATGGACATAGGGGACTGCCCGACCACTTGGGCCCACTACTACCTGCCTGGTAGAGGGTAAACGTTTGTCACAATGTTTCCACTTGTTTTAAAAAAGTTCCTTAAACTCAGTGGGAAAAACTCCCCCCGTAAATGGGGTCCCTAACAGCCCGTATCAAGCTGGAATGGCACACTCAGTTCTTTATCCCTGTCTTGCTCTGAGTCAGTGTCAGAGGGGTCCCAAAAAGAGCCCACTGGTCATGAAAAGAGTCCTCTGTATCAAAAAGGGATCTCTCTGTTGAGAGATCAGGCAACAAGGAGAATTTGCTCCTCTTAAAGGAATGTCCCTTCAAAAGGTGCAGTTGCGCAGTACCTAGAGCTAGCTTGGCATCGGCTATGAAGGAAGCTACTCTGTGACAGGGGACCATGGCCTGGGATAGCCTGGAAAGGTCATCCACTGCAAGGCAGAGGGACCTAGCCCATTCAGGAGCCACCGACCCCTGACAGGAGGGGTTGGGGCCCGCAGAGTTGGGTTGGGGAACAATGCAAGTTGCATTGCAGATGAGTTAGACTGACCGCACGCAAACTTTCTGTGACAGCGGGAGCAGGCAAAAAAGGTTGCCACTACCTTGGGCCTGGGTTGTTTTAGCACATCACCCTTTGGGAAAAGGGGCCCATTGTAATGAGACAGGAGGAAGAGGCAGGCTAGAAAAAATGGCCCAGTGGGCCGTCTTACAACACCCAGGTGCTGTGTCCACTGGAAGAGAGCATGAACTGCACGTGGAGAGATGCTGTGGTTTATTGCAGGCAAAATGGCATCCAGGCTCCGCCCCAGAAAAAGCCCAGACTGGAAAGGCTCTTTCCACATCCAAAGAGGAAAGGATAGGAGCCAGCGGGGAAAGGCCAGGAGGGGGTACAGGGGCAGTCCCAGTGCAGCCTAGGTCCTGGAAAAGATGGGGTGTAGAAAAAGGAAAATGGAGGGCACCAACAGACCCCTAAGATGCAGAGGAAGCCCCCAAAGGGCTGACAAGGAACCCTGGGAAGATCCCTGAAAAAAATAGCAGTGGTAGTGGCAGCAGCACGCAGTAACCACATCTGCACCGCAAACTGCGCTAGGGAAAGATGAGTACAACCATTCTACTCTCAGGAAGGGGAAAGATGAACTCCAAAAGCACGCTCAGGTAGCCAACACAGCTCAGAAAAAGCAGCATGGGGCAACGATGGCAGCAACAGTGCTTTAATTCCCCAAACAATCCTTCCAGGATGGGGTTGGACAGGAAGAAAATGTACCTGTCCAATCTTCTTATGTGTCTGCGGAATCACCCATTCGGGTACCTTGCCCGCAGTGGTGTACCGGAATCCAAAAGAAACCATGGAGGCAGTATGTAGAAATAGGTGACTGGTATGAAAGGCGACCCTGATGACGACCCCACTGACAGGCGTGGAGAAAACTCTGTCACCTCCTGTAGAAAAAAATGAAAGAAATGACAATAAAATAGAAAATGCAGCAAACCTGCAGAGCAGCATCTGCCTCCTATGGACACTACTGTAGGCTGAAAGTGAGTAGCCTGGTGTCCGAAGAATATAGCCCACCTAGGCAGAGCCAACACTTTTGTTTTTACCTATTGTCAGCCTTGTAGTTCAAGGGCCTATATCCAAGATGCTGTGTCCCTCACTTATATTGGTGAGAAAGTGGCACAAATGCTATGGTTTTTCACATGCAATTATGTTTTTGGTCTTGTAAAAAAAAGAAATACATTTTTTGTGATGCCTTTTTGCACTTACAGGTGCACGTTTTTGCACTTACAGGTACAGATTTGCGCATATATGCAATTTCTGGCTTTAGAATTAATAAGTCTGTTGGAATTTGTTGGTCATGTCCTATTCTAAAAGCTCCATCCTCTCTTTCTAGCACAGTTTCAAGGTAAATAAGTGCTGAGAGGTTTAAAATTTGTTTGCCGATTCAAAGTATACCCTTTATTGGTATACTGATACTTTATGCCAAAACCAGTTTAAATTAATTAAGAAATATTGCCTTTGGCTGTTAGACAGTGGATTCTTAGGTGCCAGGTATAAGTTTGGGCTGCATCGTGCTTCTTATAATTGTAAATCAATTCCAATGAAACATTTTCTAAAGTTAAATATTTTTTTAAACAATAATAATAATGTATGTTTTTTGTCCCCAAACCCCCTGTGTTTCACTGCTCATTTACAAATATTATAATTTTTTTTTTCAGAATATTTAAATATCAATTGTCTTAAGGAACATGGATCTCATAAATATAAATGAGTTTGATGCATCTTTCAATCCATTGCTTCAAACATCTTTAGCAAATGTCAACTTACCAAAGCAATCACTGAACTGAATGACAAGCACAGGAAAATACGGGAACAATTGGCTTAAAGGACCCACCTACTCGATGAAGGAATGAAGCAAAGCGGTTAAGGAGTCTCTTGAGTCTAGTTCCCAAATCTACTTGGTCACCAAAGAGCTGGCTTCTGCTGGATTCTTATGTACTGGTTTTGGGAAAACAGTTGGAAATGTTTCTGTTGTGGACTAGTATTCTGTAATCAAAGTTTAAGTATCACACCCCTAGAGAAACATAAGAAATTCAATCCTAATTGTGCATTTATTCAAGGCAAAGACGTTGGGAATATTTTGAAATATGATATCCGTCCACAACATCTAGAGATCTCTCCCAGTAATTTAATGCAGGATGAACAAGCCAGGCTGAAATCATTGGCCCCAGTATGCTTTAATGGAGCCTGGCGTCGTTTCACAAGCAGGATTTTTTTTTCACAGGTATTTTAGTTGTATTATGTTCTTCTATAATTGCAAATTTTGATACAAACATTGTCAGACCATTGTTTATTTAATCCCCTTTCTGACATATGAGTACCCATACATCATGGTCGGAAGAGGTTCTCACACATTGACATAGGGTGTCATGAGGATCGTGCGGGCTCACCATCATAGATGACTCCATGGCATTTTAAGCCACGACCAGAGCTTGCCTCGGGTGCAGAAGATTAACCAACCTGGATGCCGCAGTCAATTGTGACCATGGCAGCTAAGGGAAATACAAAGGGAAAGGGCTCCCTCTGTCTCCATCGACACCCGCGCTGCACGATCGCGAGGTACCAATGGCTTCTATGGCAGCCCAGAAGCATATTGACCAAAATGTATTACTATCTTAAAGCACAATGTGTCACGAGAAAACATTCTCTGAACCACATGGATAGGTAAAAGTATTACAAAGTTATTCTCACATAAAGTGACACTTGTCAGATTTGAAAAATGGGGCTCTGTCATAAAGGTCAAAACTGTCTGCGGCGATTATGAAATCCACTGACATACTTGTGTTAGTAAATTAAGGTATTTCTTATGGATTAATAATTCCTAAGCACCTTTTCCTAGAACCCTGTGTTATACTGTTGCTCTGTTATTCCTCATAAAAACATATGTATAAATTGATAACATGATATTATAATTTTCCCTGTAAATAGGAAATGTGCCTAGACAGTATAGCACCGTCAAATCATGAGTGAGAGGGAAAGGTAGGGTGGAGATATATATAATATATATATATATATATATACACACACACACATATATATATTTTATATTGTGAGACCTCACATCTGGTCGCCATCTTGGATTGTCCCGGGGTCACTTAGCTCTGCTGATCGCCGTCCTTGGTAAACGGTTTGGCACACCAGCACACTGACACCAGGCTTCTCTTTAAATCTGGCCTCAGCCAGCTTTATTCAATCACAGTAACATAAAAAAAAATACACAGAAGGAAACCTGGCTGTCTGCCCACTACCTAAACACATGTACATACCCTCTAACGTCCAGCACCACCAATACACATCAGTACAGTTACAGTACAGTAAGGGTTTCCCTCAAGCCTGGGGAAAGAGCCTCCTCTCTCTGGCTCCACTGTTTCTCCAAACTTCAAGCAGCAACCACACCCCCTGGACACAAGGAGTGCCAAACTATTAATAGGTCTGGTACACGAACTGGAACACGGAAGTAGGCAACACATTACCTACTCCTGGTAAGAGCCGTTCCGAGTCAGCTGAACCAGCCACACTAACATTAAATATCTGCCAACCACTTACTATGGGTGACAACACACAGGAATGGCTCCTAACCCACCAAGACCAGGTGACCTTGGTGACGTGTTGCTTGCCGGTGTCCTGCTTTACTCCACTTAGTGGCAGAAACATGCGACCGCCTGAGGTTGCCCTTTCACAATATATATACAGTATCTCACAAGAGTTACATAGTTACATAGTTGGTATGGTTGAAAGAAGACACATGTCCATCAAGTTCAACCAAGGGTGGGGAAAATGTGGGTGACGGAGAGAGACAAGGACTTTAAGCCCCGCCTCCCCACTGGTTAATGCCCTGGAACCCACAAGGCAAGAACCAATCTGCTCCAGTGGAGACCGTATCTCTGACCCCAGAGCCTCCACCAGCCAGGATCCAGAATTTTACACAGCTACATACGCTTTAATATTCTTTAGTTCCAGGTAGGTATCTAAGCCTTTCTTGAAACTCTCTACAGTTTCTGCTGTAGTCAGCTCCTCAGGCAGGCTATTCCACAGATTCACAGTTCTGACAGTGAAGAACGCTCTTCTCCTCTGGAGATTGAATCCTTTTTTCTCTAGTCGAAGGGAATGTCCCCTTGTCTTTTGAGGGGGCTTCACTTGAAATTATTTTTCCCATACTTTTTGTAGGGACCATTTATATGTTTATATAAATTAATCATGTCCCCCCGAAGCCGTTTTTTCTCAAGACTAAATAAGTTCAAATCTACTAACCTCTCCTCATAACTAAGATGCTCCATTCCCCTTATAAGTTTAGTTGCTCGTTTTTGTACTCTCTCTAGCTCCATTACATCTCTTCTATAAACTGGGTGCAGAACTGAACAGCATATTCTAAGTGAGGTCGCACCAATGCTTTGTACAGCAGTAGAATTACATCCTTGTCCCGCGAGTCCATGCTCTTTTAATACACACCAATATCTTACTTGCCCTAGAGGCAGCTGATTGACATTGCATGCTATTCTGTAGTCTGATCTACAAGAACGCCCAGATCTTTCTCAACAAGCGATTCTCCAAGTTTTGCTCCCCCTAGGACATATGATGCCTGTAGATTTTTTCTACCCAGATGCAGAACCTTACATTTATCCACATTGAACCTCATTTGCCAAGTGGATGCCCAAGCACTCAGTGTGTCCAGGTCTGCTTGCAATTTATGAGCATCTTCCATAGATTGCACTCCCCTGCATAGCTGGGTCTCATGATTCTCCTCATTCAGGACCTGGGTGCAGGGCAGTATTCGAACATGATAACAACACCAAATACACATCCAAGACAACCACTGCCTTGCTAAACAAAATGAGGGTAAAGGTGCTAGACTGGCCAAACATGTCTCCAGACCTAAACCCTATTGAGCATCTATGAGGCATGCTCAAATGGAAGGTGGAGGAACGCAAGGTCTCTAACATCTTCATGATTTCATCATGGGGGAGGTAATTTACACGGTTATTCAAGCTGTACACTGACTACTTTATATTATATTAAAGTGTCATATATTTTCAGTGTTGTCCCATGAAAAGATATAATACAATATTTACAAAAATGTGAGGGGTGTACTAATTTTTTGTAAGATACTGTATTTCAAGGATTTATTCCTTTTAATGTGGTTCATTATGGCTTAAAGCTAATGAAAAGCCAAAATTCAGTATATAAGAAAATTAGAACAGTGTATAAGACCAACTGAAAAAAATGTATTGTAATACAATATTGCCCTACTGAAAGATCTGCATGGTATATTCACTCAATACCTTGTTTGGGCTTTTTTTGCATGAATTAATACATCAATGTGATGTGGCATTGAGGCAATCAGGCTGTGGCGCTGCTGAGGTATTATAAAAGCCCGGGTAGCCTTGATAGCACCCCATGAAAAGATACAATATTTACGAAAATGTGAGGGGTGTACTTAGTTTTGAAAGATATTGTATATGCAGGGCACGGTGGTGTGAGTTTGATGAAACGGCTTCCTACTCTAGCCAACCTCGCCCACTGCTGCCCCTTGCTTGGTACCACCCAAATCATCATGTATATTCCTGTATATTGCTTTGATGTGGGCACTGACTAAGTGTAGCAGGATCCACTGGTGAGAGGGTGGGGTGGCATCATCCTCCATCGAGCCTCATCTCGCAGCTGGTGAGTGCAGGCCACAGTGTCCTCGGCAGTATAAACAATGAGGTGTTAGGTATTAATATATAAATATATATATATGTGTATATATATATGCCTTAGTGTGTCATGCGGCTAACCGACGACATGGTGACAGTATTTCGGTTACAAACTGACACAGGCATATGTTCACAAATAGGTCACATTATTATGACCACTTCCTACTTTTGATGTTGACAACGCATAGCTCATGAAGGAAGTCACATGCTGTGAGCTGGCTTGGTGGATGTATAAGGTGTGTGATAGGCTGTCTGCATACATATCCCTTGTTGCTCTTATGGGTAAAAAGAGCAATTGATTAGAGTTGCAAAATCGGATGATTATTGCCTTTCAGGCTAGGGTTGACATTATTTCTGAAACTTCACAGTGTGTGAACTGTTCGTGTGCTGCTGTAGTGAAATTTTATAGTGAATGGACAACTGGCACCATTGTAAACAAGTGACATGAAAAATGTGGAGTACCAGACGTAATGGATGTGAGAGGTAAGCGTCAGATACAAAGGTTTGGGAGGATGGACTGACATGCTACAGCGGAACGACTCACTATCAAAATGATCCAGGAGCTACCGGATGAGTGTTCAAAACAATAGTTTGGCAAACTCTACTGCATGTGGGGCTCCGATGCAGAGGGATGGTTACTGCACCTCTGCTAGCCAAGTTGAATCAGGAGAAAAGGCTTTCATTTTTACAGCAGTATCAGAATTGGATCTCTGCTGATTGCCAAAGAGCTACCTGCTGATTGCCGACGAGTCACATTTCCTGCTTTATCCACAGATGGTTGTTGGTGTGTCAGGTGAGAAACTTCAGAGAACAAACACCTTGCAACCATTGCTGGAAGCACACAAGCTGGTGGTGGTAACGTTATGATCTGGGGCATGTTTTTGTGGAATTCTTTGGGCACCCTCAGCCGATTTGGATATGAATTCATCCTTACATATCACGTACACCCATACATGCTGATTATCTTTCTGGAGCAGACGGGATCTTCCAGCAAGACAATACTACATGTCACATGGCTAGAAGTATTTGACAGTGGTTGAAAGAGCATGACCAAGTTTTCAAAGTTATACCATGAGACGCTAATTCTCCAGGCTTGAACCCAGCTGAGCCTCTGGGACCACCTTGATCATCATGTTCACTCCATGGATCCTCGCCCACAAACCTTTCAGCAGCTGTATGATGTCCTGCAGTTAACATGGCTCCAGACACAACCTACCAGAGGATTAGGTTGTCACCTAATGACGATTTGCCAGGACCCTACTGAGTCACTCCCAGCCTGTCTAGATGTTGTCTGTGCTGCACATGGTGGATCATCTGGATATTAGCTGGGTGTCATAATAATGTGACTCAATTGTGTGTGTATGTATATGTGTTTGCATATGTGTGTATATATAATATATATATATATATATATATATATATATAATATATATAATATTATAGGAGTAATATAACATTCTATTCATTTTTGTACAGCTTTGTCTCCACTACACACATTTGTGGTCATTTTTTTAGCGCTTTTCGTTTTCTAAAAAATGACTGAAAACAGATCCCATGGACTTTAATAGTAGAAATGTTCTGTAGTCTCTACAGAACTTTTTTTTTCTGCTCGTTTCTGCTCCCAATCTTTTTTTGAAACATGTTGCAAAAAAACGCCAGAGCAGGGCAGAAAATTTACTATTGAAGTCTATGTAAACCGCTGGACTTTTTTTGGCGCACCGAAAAACGCAGCAAAATTGGTCAGTTTTTGAGCTATTTTTGACAGGCACTGGACAAAAAAAACTCAGTTTTAAGAACGGTTTTAGGATTTGGTTTTCAGTGAGTTTTTTGTCCCCTGCCGTGTAGACCTAGCCTGAGACCCTTTTTGCACTGTCGGCATTTCTCATTTATCATAGACAGTGACAACAGGGTCAATGAGCTGATTACCTCATGCTCAGCTCTTGGCAGCTGGAGCAAAAAGCTGCTTTTCCCAAGAGAAACAGAGGCCAGCCAGATATTTCCCCTGCAGGTTTGCCAAAGCAGATCTAATTGGATAAACCTCCTCTATGATATCAATATGCTCTTTTAGACATGAGACAACCCCTTTAACTTACTGTATATTGTCTAGTGCCAGTCAAAAGACTAGACACACCTGAACATTTTTATCTTAAAGGGGTGCTCTGGTATTCATAAATGCTTAGTAGTTGTTCAGGGATGATCTAAAAGAGAAAAAAAGCCCTCATCTCTTAAGCCTGCTTGTTCCAGCAGCGCCACCGCTCCTGGTAATCAAGGCCGAAGTCGTCACATTCATTGCTCACGTGACCCTGCAGTTACTCACAGGCCACAGCGATCTCTTCCAGGATATATGGCTCTTGATGACTGAGGCCTGTGATTGGCTGCAGCACCACGTAAGCACTGATCGTGATGTCATCAGGGAGCGCAATACTGAAATGGAGGACGGTGAGTGTAGGTTTTTGATGTTTTTACTATTACTTTTGTCTATGAACCGGACAACACTATTAAGACTGTTGAAAAGTGTTTCAGGGACTTATTGTGAGAAAATTCAGAGCATATGTTATGTAAGAAAAGAATGACTAGCCTAAAATCTAAATGCGTTATGTTGTCTACTATCATTTTATTATGTAAAAAAAATCCTTCTATGAATTGGTATGTACAATCTTGTGATTGGTACTTTATGTATTAACATATACCATATGTTTTAGCAAGGATGTATTACCACCTTTGTATAATGACACAACTATTCGGGTATGTCCACAAGTGTAAAATATATTCTACTGTTGAAAAAATGTTTCAGACGACATGGTTTTCAACTAGTATTTTGTGTGAATTTAGGTCATTTTTTTGGTGGATTTACAGTCAGAAAACAGTCCCATTCATCTCTGTGGGGTATGATGTTCAAATGTTTTGGACGCGTTTTACACAACTGCGTTTATTACAACAGAAATCAGTACAAGGCGTATGTAATTAATAAAACAATAGTTGAGGTCATATAGACTTGTTACAGAAGGAAAGCAAAACTAATAACAGTGGTAGGTTGTTATGATGCAGGACACAGCAATCATATAGAAAGTAATGTAGCAATATAGCAACTTCCTCAACCGTGGCGAACGAAAAATGACACATGTACAAATACAATAATAGCATCTGATGCATAAACAAAAAACAACCAAAAAGTTTAACAATTCTAACAGAAATTCTAAATTAGAAAAGAGAAAAATAAGTAGATCTATTATACGGCCTCTATGTCAGAGGGATTTTAACGGTCCCGAATTAAAGCATAGAGCTGACGTAGGTGCTATGGCCGTTAGACTGACGGACAAGACAGACAACACAATTACACACGCACTCACAGACTTATATACTCCCACACAGAAAGAGAAGGGGAAGGGTGTGGGTTTGGTGGGGGGGCGGGAAAGGTGAGGGGGGTAAGGTGGGGAGAGTCATGGCCCTTGTGGGGTGGGACAGGATCCCGCAGACACTGCACAGGCTTGTGTATTTAAGGAGGTAAAGGCGGGAGAATCTTTGAATTGCAGCCAGGGCGTCCATGTCCTGACCAGTTGCCGGGCCTGGTCCTCCGAAGTGACCAGGAGCTCCTCCATATGGTAAACATGAGAGACCTCCATGAACCAATCCTCAAAAGAGGGTGGGTCTGACGATTTCCATCGCCTAGGTATAACCGTCTTTGCCGCCTGCAGCAAATGCAGGTTTTTAGTCATCCCCACTGACCTCAATAGTAAATGTTTCCACGTGGAATACGACGAAATAATGACCATGTTCTAAGTCTTTTGACGTTAAAAAATCTTTCGATGAAAATACGCAGTGTATGAACTACAACAGGTTTTTTTCTATTGAGGTTAATGGAAATGGTTTACTTTTGGTTTTAGATGAGTATTTTAAGTCGGAATCTGTGTGGATACCAACTTGAAATGCTTGTCGTGTGGACATAGCCTTCTCCTTCCTTCTTCTGTTGCAAATAACTTTACATGAATGTCTCCAGGGACAGGAGATGCCGTCCAGTGCTTTTCCTGTGGTGGATGTCTGGGAAACTGGGAAGAAGATGATGATCCATGGAGAGAAAATGCAAAATGGTTTCCAGAGTAAGTTCTATAAAACAGTCGTTTTAAAAACTAATGGAAAAATATAAAGTTCATAGAACTGACAGAAACACATGAAGATGGCACAATTCCCTTGTGAGATTTGAAGGGCCCAATTACGCCATTTCTTTTTCTGACAGATGACATCATTGTAGTTATTCCATTAGAACAATCCCTGTTCATGTGCCCTACTAGTGAATATAGTCATCACTGAGAGTTACTGCTTGTGATTGCTTGCTATTAGCCACAGATGAGATCTACTTTACAGAACAGCTCTCTAAGAGTACTCATGGGTGGCATGCAGGTCTGTGTTAACAGAATTCTGGGCCCCCGGGCATAAGGATCCATCCCCATGATAGGGCTTTCAGTCTGATTTTTGGATTTGAAAACCGTCTGTAAACCAACTGTCAACCTTTTACATCAGTGTTTCTCAACTCCAGTCCTCAGGACTCACCAACAGGTCATGTTTTCAGGATCTCCCACAGAATGCACTGACGGTAATTATAACACTTGTGCAATATCGAGGAAATCCTGAAAACATGACCTGTTGTTGGGTCTTGAGGACTGGAGTTGAGAAACACTGTTTTACAGTGACCTAAATAGAAAATGCGTGCAGTAGTCCACACTGCATGGATTTTTTTGCCGGATGGTTTTTTACACTGCTGGCATTCCTAAAAACCTAGAACATGTTAATTCTTCCTCCCGATTTTCAGGTGGAAGATGTGCATGTCAATGGTTGAGGGGGAACGGGCGAATCCGCAAACCACAGCCAGAACTGTCCCCCTCAACCATGTAAAAGACGACAACATAGCATCCGGATGATTTTATCAGAATCCAACCAGTATTTTCACACTGCCATGTGGACGCAGTCTAACAGTGCAGTGTGACCTGCACAAATACATGGCATGACACCAGGTTATGCGTCGCGCCATACCCAAACATGAAAACACATAAGGCCATGCCTCTGACCACCCCTAAGCACATCCATATTATCAAGCTGCCTATTTTGGGACAACTATCTGACATCTTGAAGACTAATTGGCAGGGCAGGGAGCTGATAGCTCCCTGCCACATGTGTTTTTTAACTGTTTTTACTTTCTAAGAACATATAGGCAGGTAAGTAAGCAGCCTCAACCCAGGGATCTAGGGCGTGTGCCCTGAATTCCTTTAACATACATTCAACACTTGGGGTCCCCTGGGTAACTGCCTAGTATACCAATGGATAAGATGTCCCTGGTGCTATGTTATTCTAGATTTTTACTGCAACGACCACTGCATTAAAAAAAGTATGTGTCAGTTGCTTTCCCTATAGATTAAAGTTGTCTGCCAAAGACCTGCAGTGATAAGCTGATTTGTGCAAGTCCACAGTTCCTTCCTGATATCCACAAGTGTATCTCTAATTAACTCAGATGTTGATGCCCTCCAAAATGGAGGACCCACAGCAACAAACACCAAAATTTGTTCTCCTAGAGAGGAAGAAATGCTGGTTCCTCTAAATCTAAATATCCAATATAGTGGTACTAACCCAAGGGGTGAAAATTGCCCCCTCGGCGGAGTAGTCGCCCCAACAGGAGCGGCCCCACCTATTGAGAGCGCACCCTAGGTCAGACCCCTTAAACAGTTCCTAAAAGGATACCAGCAGGACTCCCATATGTACTATAGACACTCCAGGAGAAACAATTCTATCCACATAAAATCATTCTTTTAGTCACATGTACAGAACAATAAAAAAAACAAAAACAACGTTCCGTTGTATCATTAATTCAAAAACCCGTGTGATTTGTTCAAGACCCGACGCGTTTCCCCCAAAAATTCTATAGGGTTCATCAGGGGTAACAAAGAGAACATTTAGCCAACAAGACTAAAATCACAGCATACAAAAGACTAATAGATAAAGATACTTAGCACTGATATCCTTAATGGTGGTAATGCCGTCAAGATAATCCAATAAGATACAGATTGATGATGTGTCTGATGCCTCAGTGTGGACGATACTGCCATGCAACCATGCTCCCCATGGAGATCTTTAAAGTGGACACCACCGGAAGTGATCTCACAAACCAAAGCATCACTTCCTGTCACCACCCCCCCCCACGGAGACCAATTCAGGCCCGCCGAGGGAGAGTATACTTGTCTTTCTTTTGTTTGTATTGAAAAAATCCAGACTTCCTCTAGAAAAGGTGACATAGATAAAATCCTCCTCTGTAAGGAGACTGAATGGACGTATAGGCTCAAAACTATGCAACCGAGCGGCCTGAATGAGTTACTATATTTTGGCTGCTTCTTGTAACATTATTCATTACTTTATATATCCAAATGAGTTCACTACAGTATATTTTTACAATTATGTACTGGGTATAGCCGTATATCTATTGTTTATGACAAAGGTGTTTTAACTATATTTTCTATATCTATATAATATCCTAAAGGTATGAAGGTTCACTTTGGTGATCGTGCCAGTGTTGGCTTATAGGGACAGGATTGTCCACCAACACATCTATTCTGATCTTTTATTATCTGATTATGATCCTCAGGTGGCGATGCTTTATGCTTCCCTCTCTATCTATTACACTCATATGTATAGATTGGATGATTTTTATACAGCAAAGTATGCATATATGTTCGCTGTTATTATGTTTATATTGGCGCTGGGATGTTGCACCGTCGAGTAGCGTTTTGCTCTGAACGGTGTCTGCGCATGTACATCCGTCGCACCTCTGCAGTTATGTGGTGTTAGTGGCGGTAGACGCCTCACTTACCCACCAAAAGGGGGCGACCTGCTCTTCCCATGTGAACTATCTGGGAATGAGAGATCTCTACTCTCTCTGCGGGCCTGAATTGGTCTCCGTGGGGGGGGGGAGGTGACAGGAAGTGATGTTTTGGTTTGTGAGATCACTTCCGGTGGTGTCCACTTTAAAGATCTCCATGGGGAGCATGGATGCATGGCAGTATCGTCCACACTGAGGCATCAGACACATCATCAATCTGTATCTTATTGGATTATCTTGACGGCATTACCACCATTAAGGATATCATTGCTAAGTATCTTTATCTATTAGTCTATGTATGCTGTGATTTTAGTCTTGTTGGCTAAATGTTCTCTTGTTACCCCTGATGAACCCTATAGAATTTTTGGGGGAAACGCGTCGGGTCTTGAACAAATCACACGGGTTTTTGAATTAATGATACAACGGAACGTTGTTTTTGTTTGTGGGTCTTGAACAAATCACACAGGTTTCTGAATCAATGATACAACAGAACGTTGTTTTTGTTTTTTTTTTTTGTTTTGGTTTTTTTTTCTTGTTCTGTACATGTGACTAAAAAGAATGATTTTATGTGGATAGAATTGTTTCTCCTGGAGTGTCTATAGTACATATGGGAGTCCTGCTGGTATCCTTTCAGGAACTGTTTAAGGGGTCTGACCTAGGGTGCGCTCTCAATAGGTGGGGCCGCTCCTGTTGGGGCGACTACTCCGCCGAGGGGGGGCAATTTTCACCCCTTGGGTCAGTACCACTATATTGGATATTTAGATTTAGAGGAACCAGCATTTCTTCCTCTCTAGGAGAACAAATTTTGGTGTTTGTTGCTGTGGGTCCTCCATTTTGGAGGGCATTCTTTTAAGGCATATCAAGTAAAAGTTATTTTTTTAATTGGGTTTTTTTCTTCACTGTGAATTTTTGCTACAAATTTAACCCAAATAGGCAAAATTAGATTTATGTCTGTGAGTTCTAACTCAGATGTTGCCAATAAACCTATCAGAAGCTTCCAAAGACTCAATGACATCATCACATGGACTATCCCAAATAGTAATCCTAGCGCATATAAACTTTTGACTTTGCAGAAAATATCACAATGCCTTTAAAAAATTCTCTGGCATTCTTCTCATTACTCTGGCATTTGGCAAATATAAATAATTTTGGTAATCCTAATTGACCTAAAACAGGTAAGGTTTATTCTGATTTCATGTCAGGTAGTGAGAAAAACATGCACATGTGTCTTTTTATAGATTGTATGTAAACATCTTGTTTCTACTGTATGTTCTTGGTGCCATATATGAGATGGCAACACCAAATTCTGGGCATAACTGAAAAAGGAAGTTTTTCTAGACCCTCTACTGTCACCGGCAATAAATAAGAGGCATCAGCTGCAAAGTATCTTTTGAGTACGTTACACTGAAATGTATTTACAATAAGGTGTTAAGTACAGATATTTACTAGGTAAATGGTGAGCATGATTCCTTTTAAAGAGAACCTTTGATATCTCCTCACATGTCTGTTTTAGTAAATTCTGTGAACTAACAATTTTAAAGTGTTTTCTCATATAATCGTGTTGTGCTGTTCCTCTGTTAGGGTATGTTCACACGATGTATTGCGGCACGTACAGTACGCTCCGCAATACATTGTGTGTTTCAGGAGCTCGCGCTGATCAGCACATACTCCCGAGGTACAGGGGGGCCGGCAGCCCGCCGGCCCTATAGACAAGCATTACTAAAAAAAGACATGACACTAATTTCCCTGCGCGTACAATACGATCTTATTGTACGACCCGGTAGAGGAGGCATAATCCATAGTTCTCTATGAGAGCCATGGATTACCGTAATTGTGTAATGAAGCTGTCAGATGAACTTGTGTCCCTGCATATCTGACACATCCCAATCAGTACTGATAGGCTATGTTCACACGGCTGATTGACGCCGTAATTGCGGGACGGATTTCGCCGGGGGGGGGGGGGGGCGCGGCAGCTCGCCGGCCCCATAGACTTTCATTATCCATGGCGTGTATCCCGCCAGGATAAAGTGCATGTCACTTCCTCTATGAGAACTGTGGATTACCGTAATGACAGGGACGGATTTCAGCCCGTAATTCGCGCAGTACGGCGTACAATACGGACTGAAATCTGTCCCAAAATCAGCCATGTAAACATAGCCATAGAGTCAGTATGTGCAGGGACACCGGAATGGAAACACCCAGTTGACCGTTTCAGTAATTCATTACTAGGAGGTATAAGGGTATGTTCACATGGCTTATTTTGGGGCACATTTCAGCGCGCATTGTGCTTAATACGAAATGCGCCCCAAAATAAGCCATGTGAACATACCCTTATACCTCCTAGTAATGAATTACTGAAACTGTCAACTGGGTGTTTCCATTCCGGTGTCCCTGCACATACTGACTCTATCAGTACTGATTGGTAAATGTCAGGTGTGCAAGGACACAAGCCTATCTGACATTTTGATACTGAATTTCTAGAAGGAATGACAGAGGAACAGCACAACATAGAGTTATAAGCAAAGATGCTTCAGAATTCAAATTTCACAGGCAACACAAGTATTAACTAGAAGAGACATGTCAGGAGATGTCTCGAGTCCTCTTTAAAAAGAAACAGGCTCACCATTTACCTTGTAAATGTCAGTATATGGCTACAGTTCTTCTTTAACATTGCAACCTGGTCAATAGGCTTGTCACAATAAAGGGCAACAAGGCTTTTATCATAAAATTATCTTCTAGCTTGTTTGTTTTTTTTTTAAGGTGTGAATTTCTCCAGAGGAAAAAAACAAAAGATGAAATACAGCATTACATTGAAAATTAAAACAAATTTGAAGGAATAATGGTAAATGTTGTAATCTGATGATGGCCCATAGAAGATTGCTGATTTTATATGATACTAATTTGCCCTTGACCACATATGACACACTGACTAGAATTTTGGTGGTAGCCTTCTCCAACCTAGTGCAGCATAGTACAGTAAAATCTCCCAGTAATAGAAGCAATCTAATAATATTAAAGCATCTTGAGTTCCATATGACATTGTGTACTGGACATACACCAAACCATTAATCACAAAAAGTTCCCGACCAAGGTGTGAAAGAAACAATCCACAAATTTATTTGGATAAAAGTCTCAAAGAATGCATTTTAGGAAAAAAACCCTTCTTAAAACTGAACAAGACAAGGCTAAACACACGTCTTGTTCAGTTTAACCCATCACCGTCATTTGACTTACAGGAACATTAAAATACCGGTAATGTCCTATATAGTAAGCTTACTCAGTATTCTGCTACATAGGAGGTAGGTGCTAACTGCTAATTGCAGCTAACACACACCGTTAACAGCAGGGAACAGAGCTGGCTCTGATCCCTGCTGTTTAACCATTTAGATGCTGTGGCGATCGCGGTCGCTTCATCTAAATCAGGGGTTCCCAAACTGCAGTCCTCACGCTCCACGAACAGGTCATGTTTTCTGGCTTTCCTTAGCATTGCACAGGTGACTTAATTATTGTCAGTGCATTCTGTGGGAAATCCTGAAAGCATGACCTGTTGGTGGGGCGTGAGGACTGGTGTTTGGGAACCCCTGATCTAAATGAATGAAAGACAGTGCTGCGCGGCAAGATTTCAGGGTGTTGTTTTTTTTTTTACCATGGTAGCTAGAAGCCCACTGAAGGCTTCCATGGCTGCCATGTTAAGGATTCTATTACCTACTGTCCTTGGCAGGAAGTAAAAGGACAGTCATCTTGGTACACCCTTTTATATTATTTATATAATGCAGAAGGGTGTACAACTGAGCAAGGGGTACTAAATGTCAGAGTAAAAAGAAAAAAAATGTAAACTATAAAAAAATACTAAAAGTTAAAATCACCCACTTCTGCCATTTTACAAATAACATTTTTTAAAAAGTTATGCACAATTGGTATCACTGTGTCCTTAAAAGTTCAATCTATTAAAATAAAATATCGTTTGTCCAGTACACTGAACACTGAAGAAAAAAAATTCAAAATGCTAAAATTGCATTTTTGGGTGATTTCATGTCCTCAAAAATTGGAATAGAAAGTGATGCATCCCAAAATGGTAAACAAGCAAACAATGTCAGCTCACCTATTTTGTTTGGTTATCTGCACGTGTCCCGTCCAGAGCAAGACGTTAAGGCATTCAGTAGAAGTGAAAAAAGTGGCACAGCGGTTCCAAGATCCAATAAAAATTAGTATTTATTCCAAAGCTTTAAAATCAAAAACAGAAGCACCCCCACCGCATTACACAAAAATAATACGATCCCAGTTAACGCCGACGCGTTTCGGGTGAATAGACACCCTTAGTCATGGCATGGAGACAACAGTTAACTGGTGCATGTATATATACTGACAATGAATGATCTAAAATAGCAGCTCACCTGTTCGTGCCCGCCAAACTCTCCCGGTAGTGGATTCCGCATCCGGGATCCCAGTGGTTGCATAGACACGCAGACGCTAAGTCCCGGACTTCTGCGTACTTTTTTTAACATTTCACCCCACTTAGAATTTTTGGTATTTCAGTACATTAAATGGTACAGTTAATGGCACCATCAAAATGTACATCTTGTCTCGCAAGAAACAAACCCTCATAGGTGGATAGAAAAATAATAAAGCCATGTCTTTCGGAAGGCGGGAAGGAAAAATAATGAAGAGCCATATTATTATGATCGCACAGTGGGAGGGGTTTAAAGGAGGGGTGTTCTTGCTCCAAAAAGCATTCTGTAAGACTTTAATCCCAAAAGATTTGTTGATTATTCCTTTTAATATCACCAGCAATGAAATTAATTGAGGTACATGAAGTAGCCAATCCCCAAAGATACACAATATTCTAGTTAAAGGGTGTATATATAAAATCTAACATATAATATAAATATTAAAAAAGAAATACTGTGCTAGACAAGACTTGAATGTACACAAATACTAGAACAAGCACCAAAAGTATAGAATATTAAAATTACCAATTGTGTGGACTGGCTATAAGTGGAGGCCGGGGCAAATGCTGCAATACAAAGGGAGGATGGATATACAAAAATAATCCCTATACAAACCCCACTTGTCCTGGGTATCCCTATTGCCTAGACCCATCCGAAACTTCACCCTTCTACACACTCACCTTATGTAAACCTTAATATCTATAGTCCTGACCTGTTTCAACGTCCCACACACATTTCCTCAGGGGACAGAGTTTGGAAAGAGGAACAGACACCACAATCCATAAATTGGGTTGTAAATGATGTTCAGCATATAACTAGTTAAACCCAAAGCACAATATTCAACTACCTTTTTTAGAGTTCCAGTGGGTTAACTATTACCAAATGATTCCAATAATCAGATATTGAAATGTAGCAGGACTCATAAAAGTTACAAAGAGGTCAATTCACTAGTTTATATATAGCTCACAGTCAAGAAGGTATCTATGGTCTGATGCAACAACAAGACGGTAAGGAGTAAAAAGGCAAATAACCTTTTAAAATGTATTAATTGTAGCATCCAAAATAGCCATAACCAAAAAGGGCCGTCACATGTATCAAATATAATATATTCACCAGACACCCACTGCAAAGTAATGGCCTCAAACAAGAATATTGTATGGATTATCCCTATATACAGTGTATAGTCGATACTGCATAATATTTCTATTAAATGTTGAGTTTTATATGTACACACTTTAGAGTGATAGATGATTCCTTTTACTCCATGATTCATTGGAGTTGCTGTGCTATCAAGAAATCCATTGGTTTACGCACTTGGTTTGGGAACTTTTTACGATTTATGGTTTGGTCTGACCTCAATGGAGAAGTGGTTACTGGGAAGGGGATCCTGTTTTTTCAGTGCTGCATTGATATCTTGCTATTTATGTCTGTATAGTTGTTGTGACTGGCACATCACCTCAAAGTGAGCATCCATTTACATCTGGTTATGTCTGTAATATCAGGTAAATTACACAAAGAAGCGGAGTGTGTTTTTGTCTTTTAGTTGTTTTCCACTGGTCTGAGTAGAGGTGGAATGTGACAATACATGTCCACATATTAGAAAAGCAGAACTTACAGAGTCATTTCTCTATTCATTGTGGCTGCAAATTTTGCAAGTGATTACGAAAAGTGCCAACATTTTACTTGTAACTTTTGCGCTGGCTACTCTGAAACTGATTACCAAGCACAGTTAATCATGGAAAGGACTTTCTGAGATTTTCAGAAAACGCCCTACTGCCTAGGACTGTGTTAAAATAAAAATTCAATCTGTACTCATCTCTCCCACTGGCGCATATCCAGCCTTGCAAGGGTTCCAGTGTTCTCCACCAGTGACCACTGAGGTCAATAAACGGCTCATGTACAAATGAGCAATGGACATTAGATCACTGCTGGGGACCGGCAGAGCTCAGTGATGGAGTCAGAGGTAAATACAAGTTTCTTTTATTTTATCACAGTCCCAGACAGTAGGGGGTTGTATGAAAATCCTGGAAAGACTTCTTCAATCCTTTCCTAACATTTGATGTATATATACATTAACGTGCTGGGAAGGCTAGTGAGCGGGTTTAGCGATAACACTGATTTTATGCTTGTTTTTCTTACAGAGTCATTTCCCTACTCATTGTGGCTGCATATTTTGCAAGTGATCACAAAAAGTGCAGACCTTTTACTTGTAACTTTTGCGCTGGCTCCTCTGAAACTGATTACCAAGCACAGTTAATCATGGAAAGGATTTTCTGAGATTTTCAGAAAACGCCCTAGTGCCTAGGACTGTGTTAAAATAAAAATTCAATCTGTACTCATCTCTCCCACTGGCACCAATCCAGCCCCGCCAGGGCTCCAGTATTCCCCACCAATGACCACTAAGGGTATGTTCACATGGCTTACTGTGGAGCGTATAGTACGAGCCGCAATACGCCGTGTGTTTTGGAACAACTCGCTGATCAGCATGTAATTCCAAAGCACGGGGGGGCATAAGTGCTGCAAACAATTGACATGTCAATTCTCCCCCCGCACATATGACGCATACTTCATAGCTCTCTATGAGAGTTATGAATTACCGTAATTGCGGCGCGCATTTTGCAATTTAAGCCGAGTGAACATACCCTAAGGTTAATAAATGTCTCATGTACAAATGAGCAATGAACATTATATCACTGCTGGGGACCGGCAGAGGTGACCAGTCTCATACAATAGGGGATTGCATGAAAAACATGGAAAACCTCTTCAATCCTTTTCTAATATTTAATGTATGTATATATAAATAAATAAATATATATTATATATATATATTTTATAATATATATTTATTTATTAATGTACTGGGAAGGCTAGAGGGCGAGGTTGTCAATAACACAGATCTTGGTCTTTTAACTCCTTAAAGGGGTTTTGCCAGGACGTGCCTTATCTGCTAAGAAGCAAATATAAACAAGCCACGATGAGCTAAGAGAGAGAGAGACAGACTGCCAGTGCAAAGAGCCATGCATAAGGGATCGTGTGAAATGTTCACTCAAATAATCAAACTACAACTAGTGGATTCTGTATACAAAAGACAACAGCTTGGGGTGGGCGTGGCCTGGATCTTCATGGAGGCAGACGCATAGTCGTGTGACTCTGCAGGGAAAATTCAAAACGGCAGAAATAAACCTTCTCCGATAACCCCAGAAGATCTAAAGAGACTCGCTGAGGCTCAGTGACCTGACCGCTGCACATGGACCTTGGAAGAAACCTCCCAGAGCGCTGTTCTCTCATCCTGCAGGGCTCCTGGGACTGGAGGCAGGAGACACTGTGAGCGCGCGCTGCTCTCTCTACACGGCCGTGAGTACTCTGCTGTTAGCAAACGGCTGCCTTCCCCGCAGCAAAGCCCCGAGGCGGGAGACATACGCGGCGGATCACCTATCAAACATCTACCTCCCCTGGAATCCTCCAGCTCAGGCCGACTCCGCGCGGCCTGCGGAGTGAAGCCACGTGTCGGCGCCATTTTGGAGCCGCTGCAGGAACCCTCGTCCAACACAGATAAGCGGGCTACATTTGCTTCGGCATTAGAACACCCCTATAGAGAGGAAACAGCTCACCGCACCCGTGCAGGATCCCAACAGCTGAAACAAAATCTTTATCAATGGAGACAGATCCGCACTAGGTTGGATAAAATTCTTCAATGCTTTATTAATCCAAACACGAGAAAGTGGACATCACACGACAAGAAGCTTGCAAGGATAACAACCAACGCGTTTCGATCTTAGACGATCTTAATCATGGTTCAAACATTATACAATGTGACTGGACTTATATACCCGGTCATACTCTACGTCATCCTAAATAAGCTTTATCAACAACAAAAAATAAAAACAATAAGAACAAAATGTTCACATTTATCTAAAAGGAGAAAATTTGTATAGTCATTATTTATTCTTAATGGTGTAGTATCAAATCTGATCTATAGTTGAGACCATTCGGGTAAGAAGTATTTAGACATAAGATCCAAAATGCCTCTCTATTTAACAATACCCGTCTCCAATCACCACCTCTGGCTGGTTTTTTTAACCCTCTCAATACCTGAGAATTTTAGGCATGTTACATCTCCCCCATGCTCCTTAAAAAAATGCTTTGACACATTAGACGGATTGCTATTATTTAAATTAACCGCATCTCTAATGTGTTCATGCATCCTAGTTTTTAATTTTCTTGTTGTACATCCAACATACCGTTTATTGCACTGGACACATTCAACACAATATATCACGTAAGATGTGTTACAGTTAATAAACTGTTTGATAAGATATGGTCTATCACTCAAATTCCCTTTAATTTATTTTATTTTATTAGCAAATTTCCACACACTGCCGCGCTTGTTTGCGAATTTGAAAAAAACCGCGACAGGCCAACCAGGTTTCCTGATCTTTTTTAGCAGTCTGAACTAGACTAGGGGACAGGAAACTTCCTAGGCTAGGAGATTTTCTACCAGAGAATCTACACCCTTCTTTCAAAAGTAATCGCAAGGTATCATCTTGTTCTAAAATGGGTAAATATTTATTAATGATCCTCTTTATTTTGAAGAATTCTTCACAGTAATTAGTAACAAAGGTTGGAATATCTTTGTTTTTCGTATTTTTTTGTTGTGAATGCAATATCTCCCTTCTTGATTTATTTTTTACTATATATTTTGCTCGATCGAGCATCCATTTTGGGTAACCCCGATCACGGAGACGTTCACATATTCTTTCTTCCTCCCTGTTGTAAAGTTCAATGGTAGAACAATTTCTCCTTGCCCTATATAGTTCCCCTACTGGAATAGATTTTATTGTATGGATGGGGTGGCAAGAATTGTATTCCCTGCTGTTTCTTTCCTAAATGTACTGGAAATTATCACATTTGTAGCAATATCAGCCTGTAGGGTTAAATCCAGAAATGAAATAGTGTCCTGATACCAATTAACTGTAAATTTTAGATTACAGGAATTATCATTTAAATGTCGGACAAAGTGGGGGCACAGCCGCTTGTTCCCCAGACCAAATAATCCCAATATCGTCCATATAGCGGCCGTACCACACGATGTCCGACATAAAAGGATTATCATCTGAAAATATATTGAACTCCTCCCACCACGCCACAAAAATATTAGCAAAAGAGGGCGAGAACTTCGCTCCCATAGAAGCACCCACCTTTTGCAGAACAAATCTCCATTGAACATAAAAAAGTTATGTGACAATAAGTATTGTAATACTTCAAGAATAAACTCCCTTAAGTTTTGAGAATAATTGGAATATTTCTCCAAAAAGTAGGACATAGCAATTATACCCTGGTGGTGTGGTATACAAGAATAGAATGATTCCACATCACATACAATCCAGGAGTACTCTGGTCTCCAATCTATAGTCTCAATTACACTCAAAACATCTTTGGAGTCTTTTAAGAAGCCCGGACACAAAGGCACAATTGGTTGCAATAAAGAATCCAGCCATTGGCATAAATTCTCATTCATTGACCCAATTCCAGCCACAATGGGGCGCATGGGAGGTGGAAACCGCATTTTATGTAATTTCGGCAATGAATGGAAAATCGGCATAACCGGATATTTTACATTCAAAAAATCATATTCCCGCTGATTGAAAATGCCAATGGCTAGACCTTCATTTAAAATTCTCTCAAAATCTTTCCGAAAACTTTCTGTTGGGTCACATCGTAATTTTCTATATGTAGTTTGATCAGATAACAGGTTCTCATTTAGTTGTATATACAGCCCAGTGTTCAGAAGAACAACCGATCCCCCTTTGTCAGCCTGTCTGATGGTTAGGTCTGAATGGTTACGTAGATTCCAAATTGCTTTTCTTTCTAATTTAGTCAAGTTATCCCGTTGTCTATCTAGCGTCTGTGAATGCAACTCTATCAACTCACGCTGCACAATATCCTGAAATCTATCAACTATTTCAGTACGTACTTGCACAGGATAAAAAAAGGGGTTACGTACAACAAAAGTATCTGACTTGTTGATACAGCTAACATTTCCTTCAGATTCTAATTGCAACAAATCTCTCTGGGCAGACTGTTCAGTAAAAGTAACTGAACAGAAATCATTGTTATTAGCACCATCATTTACACCCACATGACTACTCTTAGATGTATTTTCTGAGTCAAAAAAATATTTATTTACCATCAGAGTTCTCACAAAACGATTAACATCACAGATAGAATCATATACATTAATATGTGATGTAGGGGCAAAATTTAATCCCCGAGAAAGAACTGCAATTTCTGACTCAGAAAAGACATAAGACGACAGGTTAACTACATTACTAGAGGTGGTGATTGGAGACGGGTATTGTTAAATAGAGAGCATTTTGGATATTATGTCTAAATACTTCTTACCCGAATGGTCTCAACTATAGATCAGATTTGATACTACACTATTAAGAATAAATAATGACTATACAAATTTTCTCCTTTTAGATAAATGTGAACATTTTGTTCTTATTGTTTTTATTTTTTGTTGTTGATAAAGCTTATTTAGGATGACGTAGAGTATGACCGGGTATATAAGTCCAGTCACATTGTATAATGTTTGAACCATGATTAAGATCGTCTAAGATTGAAACGCTTTGGTTGTTATCCTTGCAAGCTTCTTGTCGTGTGATGTCCACTTTCTCGTGTTTGGATTAATAAAGCATTGAAGAATTTTATCCAACCTAGTGCGGATCTGTCTCCATTGATAAAGAATAGAACACCGCTAGCTTGCTCCCTTAATCCGGCTCTATAAATCACCTGCCCTGACCTTGGCGCTGCTGGACAGCCTAAGGGGGATAGCTGCTGCATCACAGTTATAACGGTCGCCATTTTGAGCCCACAGAATCAGCCACCATCGGGCAGTATATATCACTGACAAGTATCGAGTACTGACTTTTACAGTCATTTCCCCACAGCTCTAGCCAGCAACTCATGAGCTATGATACAGCTGCATTTGTCCCAGAGAGACATTTAACTCACTAAAACAATCCTCTCAAACATATGTTTCTGTGCTACTAAAAGGGGTCAGCTCTCTCCTGGTACTGTCTCTCATTATTAAGTAAAAAGCACAGACCTTTACAGCTACATCACCTCCGCTTCAATCAACAGTGTATGAGCTTTATTATAGTAGTGATTCCTCCAGGGGGACATTTGGCTTATTAATGTACCAATCTTTAAAACACACCGCTATTCTGTTAAAAAGAGCCTGTTATCTACTGCTA
The DNA here is from genome assembly GCA_025379985.1 of Phyllomedusa bahiana. NCBI lineage: Eukaryota > Metazoa > Chordata > Amphibia > Anura > Hylidae > Phyllomedusa > Phyllomedusa bahiana. The sequence goes on from JAODAL010017131.1 coordinate 68,141, forward strand.
CCATCTCTCATTCTCAAGCATTGAGGACTGATCTTTACAATCCGCCCCTCCACAGCTTCAACAAGCAGTACACGAGCTGTGGTGCAGCAGTGTCAGTTTTAGAGGGACACTTGATTCACTAAAACTTACCATCTCAAATATATGTTTCTGTTCTGCTAAGAAGAATCAGCTCAATCTTAGTACTACCTCTCATCATAAAGTAGAGAGCACAAGCCGTTATAGTTGTACTACCATAGTCTCCATCAGCAACACCTGAGCTCTGTTACAGCAGTGGCGGTTCCAGAAGGACATTTGGCTCCAGGGCCGGGACAAGACATTTTGGTGCCCTAGGCAAGTACAGCCAATGGTGCCCCCCACCCCCCCGCCTCGCTCCCAAAAAATTGCACCCCCCTCACACTAATTCCTCTCACCCCTGCACCAGGATCTGTCACTAATTTTCTGCATATTCCACAGAGCTCCAGTCCATCTCCACAGCAGTCACGGCACAATGAAAATCAGCCCTGACAAATTTGCGTTTTCAAAATTGCTCCCCTCCGTATGACAGTGTAATACCCCTAAATAACAGTCACTAAATAATCCAGCGATAAATGGAGCAAATCTACCAGACAAATGATTGTTACTAAAAAACTCCTGCAAAACCAAAACCCAAAACTGTTACTACTTAAGGACAGGGCCGCCATTAGGGGGGTACAGCCACTGCTGGTGTACCGGGCCCAGGTGATATGTGAAGCAAGGGGGGGCCCGCGGTTGCCGGCAGGTACCGCACCCTTGCTTCACAGCAACATCAGCTATTTTTAATTCAGATATGGAGAGGGGGGGCTTTGAGTGGGGCCCCCACACATCTCAGGGGCCTGTGCTCCGCCTCCGTGTCACAGCTGCACGCCGCTCAGTAAGTGTACATATAGACAGTTTCAGTGTAACTTACTCAGTCTCCTGAGCGCTGTGATCGGAGCAGCCGGGCCCCGCCTCCCTCTGTCTGTGGGCGGGACAACTAAATAAATCAGTGAAGCTCCGCCCATGTGGGCGGGCTCACACGGATGCGGCGTGGACAGAGGGAGGCGGGGCTCGGCTGCTCCGGTCACAGAGAACAGAAGAGTGAGTAAGTTACACTGAATGTCTATATGTACAGTTACTGAGCGGCGTGCAGCTGTGACACGGAGGCAGAGCATGGGCCCCTGAGATGTGTGGGGGCCCCACTCAAAGCCCCCCTCTCCATCATGTGGGGCCCCAGGCAAAGCTCCCCTCTCTTCATCATGTGGGGCCCCAGGCAAAGCTCCCCTCTCTTCATCATGTGGGACCCCAGGCAAAGAACACCTCTCTTCATCATGTGGGGCCCCAGGCAAAGAACCCCTCTCTACATGATGTGGGGCCCATAGCAAAGAACCCCTCTCTTCATCATGTGCGGCCCCAGGCAAAGAACCCCTCTCTACATCATGTGGGGCCCCAGGCAAAGAACCCCTCTCTTCATCATGTTGGGCCCCAGGCAAAGAACCCCTCTCTACATGATGTGGGGCCCCTAACAAAGCCCCCAACTCTCCAAGCATTTGTGGCCCCTGGAAAAGCCCCACTCTCTCCATCATGTGGGGCCCCTGGAAAAGCCCCACTCTCTCCATCATGTGGGGCCCCTGGCAAAGCCCCCTTCCCGACCGGTGGGACCCTGCTCACTGCCACCCAGCCCTGTGTGGCCCCTCGCCCAGCGTGCCCTTGAGCGAGGCCCCACACGGCTGCGTGGCATTGAGCAGGGCCCCACATGGCTGGATGGGGGCTTTGCCAGGGGCCCCACATGCCTGGAGAGGGATCTTGAGCTGGGATCCCTACTCATCTCAGTGGCCCAGCATCACACTTAAAAACAGGGGCCTGCACTGCTCAAAGAGGGCCCGTGCTCCATGTCACAGCTGCGCTCAATTGCTTTACATAGGCAGAGGGGGTGCTTGAGGAGAGTCTTCACATGGCTAGGGGGGATTTGAGCGGGGACCAGGGCACTATGAGGTAATTATTACCATTTGGGGCACTATGGATGGGGAGTTTGTACATGGGAAAGACAAAGGTGGGAGGATGATAGAAGATTGAGGAATCTCAGGTGTTTGTGTTGTAAATTCTGCAGGGCCGAGTGGTCGCTGGGACAAGTCGCCATGGTGGTCTGGACCGGATGGAGAAGAAAAGGAAACGTGAATAAATCATCAGGCAAGATGTCACCTGTGAGTCACTATATGTAACTGCACTGTGTGTGCACTTGTTTCTACCACTATATGGTCACTGTATGGAAGTATTATTGGTCTTGGTGTAATGGCTTATATTTAGTAACAGTACGGCGGTATTATTTAGTCTCTCTATGGTGGAGATATGTGGTGATGATGCGGTGGCATTATTTGGTTTGTGTTTATTGTTATTGTTGTATTGGTCTGGGCATACTGGTTTGGTCAGTAACATTATAGTGGAGAGATGCAGTGATCATGTGGCGGTATTTGCTGGCCCTTGTATACATACTGACTCGCACAATATAGTGAAATCCAACAAGAGCTAAATCCAAAAACAATAGTCCAAATGCATTTTTTTTTTGGGGTGGGTTGGTTGGGGGCGTTGTTGGTAGGGGCAGGGTTGGTAGAGGGGGGCCCCCGATGCTTCCGCTGTATGGGGCCCCGAAATTTCTGATGGCGGCCCTGCTTAAGGATCAAATAATCCTGCCAGACCCTGACCGAACGCGACCACCACATATGACCATCAGTTGTACACAGGCTCTCATTACATATACCACCGCCATACAGTGACAATATAGTGGTAGATACTAGTTATATGTAGACATATAAGTGATTACACTGAGTTACATTTAGTGACTCACAGGAGACGTCTTTTTTGATCAGCGTCGTTCACCTTCCCTTTTCTTCTCCATCCGGTTCACACCTTCATGCTGATTGCTCCCGGCCACGACTCGTCCCTGAGGATTTGGACACAAATATCTTAGAATCCTCACATTTCCAGTATCTCCTTAATTATAGGTATATAAGTCCCCTCCGTTAGACAGGTATATAAGTCCCCTCAGTCAGACAGGTATATAGATATGCCCTCTCAGTCAGGCAGGTATATAGATATAGGGTCACTCTCAGGCAGGTATATAGATATAGGGGCTCAGGCAGGTATATAGCTAGGGGCTCAGGCAGGTATATAGGGGCACACAGGCAGGTTTATAGCTATAGGGGCTCAGGCAGGTATATAGGGGCTCAGGCAGGTATATAGAGATAGGGGCTCAGGCAGGTATTATAGGGGCTCAGGCAGGCATTATAGGGGCTCAGGAATTATAGGGGCTCAGGCATTATAGGGGCTCAGGCAGGTATTATAGGGGCTCAGGCTGACATATAGGGGCTCAGGCTGGCATTATAGGGGCTCAGGAAGGCATTATAGGGGCTCAGGCAGGCAGTAAAGGGGCTCAGGATGGCACATGGGGGATCAGGCTTGCACATGGGGGCTAAGGCTGGCACATGGGGGCTCTGGCTGGAATATAGGGACTCAGGCTGGCATATAGGGGCACTAAGACAGGTAAAAATAACATTAATACTCGCCTTACCTGCTTCCCGGGCGCGCGCTCCTCTTCTGTCCTCTTCTTTACCGGGCGCGCGCTACTCTTCTTTACCAGCCGCGCTCTCCTCCGGCAGCTGCTCGGGCGCACGGCCTATGACGTGCGGTGCGCCCGAAGAGCGGCAGTGTCGTGATGACATCACTTCATCACGACGCTGCCCAGCTGAGGTGCACGGGGCTGCGGCGGGTCCTCAGAGTTATGAGGACCCGGCAGCCCCGCTGTGTCGGCCCTGCGGCTTACCGGAGGATCCAGCGATCCTCCAAGAGCCAGTCCGACACTGTCTGCGGAGCAGGGAGCGCTCGCTCTCTGCTTCACAGAAGCCCGCAGCTGTATGTGCGTTCAGCGGACGACGGTGCTCCAGGCCCACGGCAGCGGCCTGGAGCCCGGCGAAGTTCGGGGCCCCTGTCTGCGCCCCTAAGGGACAGGTAGAGGTAGGCGCCCTAGGCGATCGCCTACCTCTGCCTACCCGTCGTCCCGGCCCTGTTTGGCTCATTAACACACCAATTTCAGATTCATACCTGTCCGAAAGGACCAGCTCCCTCCTGTCCATACCTCTCATCGTTAAATGAAGATTACTGATCCTCTCTTATCACAATAGTGGTCAGCCTATTTCATAGAACATCTCCACTTTCTGCTACAAGTAACAATAATACTTAGAACATATCGTTTTGTGACTAGTACACATCTGATACTCTTTCCTCATATCGAAGACAGGAAGGGCGGAGAGAACAAAAGTTAAATTTAAAGAGAAAGAAAGAAGAAAAAAAAAAAGAGCAATTCCGACATGGGAGGCACTTCTAAAAGAAACAGCAAACCACAAAAGCCGACCAAGCTCACGCAATTTGTTCAGCAACCTTCAAACAAATCCCCTGTCAGGGACTGGTCAGGGACACACACACAGACAAGTGGGCCCTGACTCTGATCCCAGCCCCTGTCCCTGCCTTTTGGGGAACCCGACTCCTTAACAGGCCGGCCCCAACCAGAAGACTGATAGCTGCACTGTTATAAGTGTGACACAGACGGGAAAAACAGACACCAAACAAAAGAGTAGTCAGGCTGTCCAAAGTCAGCAACAGTTCGGGCAACGAGGTACAGAGGCGTGAGACAAGAGGGTAACCGGGGGCAGTCCAAAGTCGGCAACAGTACGGGCAACGTGGTACAGAGACGTGAGACAGAGGGGGAAAAACCAGGGTCCAAAGCCAAAGGTCAGGAGAGCATAGAACAAGGAAGCAAATAAGGCGAACTACAGGGAAAAAACCTATAGCAGGCAAAGATAGAAGGAAGTGGTGGCTATAAATAGGGAAGGGGAGGAAAGAGAGCTGAGGTGATAGGAAGCAGAATCTGTCAATCACTGAGAGTGAGATTAACCCAGAGAGTGCTGGAAAGTTCTTGGCCACGGGCGTTGGCCAGGATTCAATTAGAGTCCCAGAAGGAAGACAGTGTTCACACAAGAAAAAAGTAAGGGGGCAGTTTGGTCCAGCGGCCTTCGCCCACGACCTGCCAGTAACGAACGTGACAGTACCCCCCCTTTAGAGGGGGCCACCGCCCTCCTTTTGGGCCCCTGGTTTGGGGGGTTAGCTTTTGGGGAACTTTTCCAAAGTCTGGGGGCGTGCAAGTCCCAGTGTCAAACCCTTACCGCTCCTTTTGGACCAACCCTTTCAGTGAAAAGGTATTGGGGCGTTCTGGGCTCTGGGGAAATCAAATTTTCCTCAATTTAAAATTCTAACTCCCTTTGTATAACCCCAGGGGAGGGGGATACGACCGATCCAGCGGAATGTCCTTTTAAGTAAAGATTTGTGAAAACAGGAGAATGCGGAGGGGAATTCGGGGAAGGGGTAATCTAAAAGAACCGGGTTAACAATTTTAGATAAAAGGGACCAATAAACCGGGCGCCCAACTTAGTAGACGGGACCCGAAGGGGAGATTTTTTTTTCGGGCCACCCTTGTACCGACCGCAATTAGGTCCCGGGGCGACGTTTTTATTTACATATTTAAATTTTTTGTTGTTGGGGTTTTTCTAGAGTCTCGCGACTCCTACCCAGACGTGCACAGTCGCTTATGGCGGTTTTATGGAAGAAGAACTTAGATTTGCAACCGTTGGGCGGAGTACCTGGGGTGAAAGCAATAATTTCAGAAAACGAGAAAATTCGGGTTAGGAATTCTCGTGATTTTTAAGAGCAAACTGGCATAGGGAAAAAAAACCACCCACTTCTCCTGACATCCCCCAAAAAAAACATTAAAATTTTGTTCTTGTGATTTTTAAGTCTTTGTCTGCCCCTTTGTCTCGGGTGGAAGGCAGGGAAAGGGCAAAGAGGCCTAATTTCCCCAAAACACCCCCCAGAACCCTTGGGGCAAAAAGTACCCCTCATCGACCAATACTGAAGGAAACCCGAATCCAGTATATGCGAAAAATAAAGGCGAGGGTTTTGGCTGTTTTTAATTTCTTTAGAGAAATAAAAATGAACATTTTAGAGAATCGGTCCCCACCACCCAAATTACGACTTCCCCTTAGAAAAGGGGGAAACGGTAATAAAAATCCAAAGAATTGGGCCCCGGGGTTTTTGGGCAAGGCAGAGGGTGCAATAAACCTTCGGAAGTTCGGGGGTTTCCCTTGCCCTGCACAAACTCACAAGCGTAACAAATTCCCTGACATCCCCTGCCACGAGGGCCCCCAAAAGGGACGAGACAGGGGGTTCCGTGCCCGGGAAAGCCAGGAGCCCCCCGACAGGCTGAGGTGGACCTCCCCAAATTTTCAAACGGAGATGCATGGAACAAAGATTTTTTTCCCGGGGGGATAGGGAGGGGGAAGCCTTTAAGTTCGCAATCGGGGACTAGTCATGGTAAGGGTAGCAACAACCACTCCCCGGAGGAGGGTTTTTTCGGGTTCCTTCGAGAGTCATTATACCAAAGCTTTGGGACAAGGGTAGCCTTAACATTTTTTTCCCCTGGACGATAGGGTTTACAAAAAGAACCTAGTAAAAAACAAAACTCATCGTGCTGCGGGGGTTCAAGTTTGCATTACAAGAACAACAGATTTTTATGGGCGGAAGAAAAGCACCCGAGTCTGGCCCCCTGAAGGTGCCTCCATCTTAAAAGCCCTTTTTATGGCTAGCGTTCCCGGTACCAATTTTGTTGCCTCGCGGGGAGAACTTTCTGGGAAAAAGGGGAAAGGGCCCAAATTGTATAAGGGTTTATTCCCGGGAAGGACGGCTCCCACCCCGTTTTTGTCGTCCACCCTCTCCCCTCAGGGCCTGGAGGCAGTCAAATGCCCAAACCCGAGGGGCCCGGGGGGGGACACCCGCCTGGGGAAATTTTTTTCACCTCTGAGGAAAAATGGTTGAAAAAAAAAAAGGCGACAGGTTCCCGAAGGGCCGAAATTAAAGGGGTTTTCCCCCGAAACAGCAGGAAGTCGCAGGTTTGGTTTGTGCTGTTACACCCTTTACCCCCAAACCCGGGAGAGGGCACGGGTTAAAGGACGATGGTTTGGGGGCGGGGTAGACTGGCATCCAGTCGGAGTGAGATCTGGGATAAGGCCCGCCTGCCCTGCGGGTTTTCTCATCCCAAACGGTCCGGGCCGACAGATCGGTACTCATTTGGAACCCAGGTGAGAAGGTTTTGATATGGGCCTGCTAAAAGTCGGGACTGGGCAGGCACACACAGAAAGTGGGCCCTGACTCTGATCCCGCCCCCGTCCCCGCCTTTTGGGGAACCCACCCTTAAACCCCCGGGCCCCCAACCGAAGACTGATAGCTCACGTTTAAATTTAACAGACGGAAAAACGACACCAAACAAAAGAGTGTCGGGGTGTTCCCCAAAGTAGCAACAGTTTTGGGGGGGAAAGAGGTAAGAGGGGTGAGACAAAAGGTAAACCGGGGCAGTCCAAAGTCGGCAAAAGTGGGCAACGTGGTAAGAGCGTGGAAAGAGGGGGGGAAAACCCGGGTCCAAAGCCAAAACCGGGAAAAAAAAAAAGGGCAAATACGGCGAAAATACAGGAAAAAAAAACAGGCAAAATGAAGGAGTGGTGGCTTAAATGGGGAAGGGGGGGAAAGAGAGCCAGGTGATAGGGGAAACGATCTGTCAATCACTGAGATGAATTTAAACCCCGAGGTGCTGGAAAGTTCCTGGCCAGGCGTTGGCCAAGTTTTAATTTGAGCCCCAAGGAAGACAGGTACACCAAAGAAAAAGTAGGGGCCCCGTTAGGGGCCAGCGGGCCTTGCGCGACCAGGAGATGCACGAAGGTTTCATCCCCCCATCAAAAGTATATTCCTTTTCCCCCATCCCCCTACTTTTTTCACGGAATCGAGAAGGCCTCTCCAACCAAATTTAAAACCTTAACCACAGAGCATATCTCCCAAAGCCCTTTTCCCCCTTTATTTCGGGGAAATCCCAAAAAAGACTTGCTATGATGGGGGGCTTGAGGAAAGTAACACTCCCCCAGTCCTAAAAGAAGCACATTGAAAAACTAGGAGAATTTGTTTAAATGCAAAACCTCCTTACGACTCCAACTCAGCCCTTTGGAAAAGGGAAGTGGGAAGGCTTTTGCAAAAAATCGCAGACCTCGAGGGCCGGTTCGGAAACAAATTCAAAAAGACATCCCGGGGAACGGTAGGATGGATATGTTACTTCCTTTCGACGGAAAATTTGGCCTGGTCCCCCCCTGAAGCCCCCTCTTTGGAAACTCACCATTGATAGAATCCCCATTACCCAAACCTAAACTTTCCCCACAGTTCCCGGGGGACAAATTTCAAAAATTCACTTTTTTCGCTTTAAGTTTTATTTCCTAAATTTTGCAGAAGGAACCTCCCTTCCTGACGTTTTAACAAAAATTTCAATCTTCCCCCCCTGTCCAGGGGCTATGCTTCGCAGAAAAGGAATTCCTTTCCCTACCAAGGATCCTAGGGACAAAAAAATGTAACCTACCACGGGGGGTTCCCCCTCAAGCTTGGTATTTAAAAGAACTCTACCTTTGTTGTCTACCCAAACATGGCCAGGATTTTCTGATTCAGGGGCTTCTTATTTTTTCCCCCTTTACCCCATTTTAAGAAACCTAGGAAACCGTCCGGAAATCATCTCGCCTCTGTGGTCGGAAAGGAAGACCCGCCGCGACCACAGACCCAATGACTAATTTAACCGGGATATATCCTTTTGATTCTCTTCTCAGGCTACTAACCTAGATAGGTTTTCTTGTTTGTCATTTCTTTCTCCACAGGGTTCTACATTGACCTTTCTCATAATTCAGTTTAATTGTATGGACGTCTGCCTCATGTAATGTCCTGCTTTTGGACGATTTCTCCGATCTGACTGTTTCGATAAGATGGAAACACTGTTGTTCATGTTCTACATGCTGTTCCTGTTATTACGGCATACCCAGTTATTCGTAGTTCTCAAATTTTCTGCCATGTATGTTATCTTACATCTTCTGCATACGCCATCCACTTTTCCCCCTGTGGCTTCGTACCGCATAGGGAAAATCCTTTCAGCACATTTCTCTCATTCACAATGGGTATTAAAATGTTGTCGCTAAATACAAATGGGCTCAATTCGCCCTTCAAACGTTCATTTCTGTGGAGAGATGTACTTAAATCCAAGGTGGATTTAGTGTGTCTCCAGGAGACTCATCTCAAGAATGTCTATAGATTGAAACATAAAAAATTTCCGGTTTCCTTCTTCTCTTCTTCTCCCCAGAAGAGGGCAGGAGTTGCAATCTTCGTAAAAGACTCAATCACTTTCTCACTTCAACAATCAATTGTTGACAGAAATGGTAGATTCATTATTCTACATTGTTCTTTAAACTCTGTAACATATACTCTGGTCTCGATTTACGCACCGAACAAGCATCAACTCCGGTTTATTTCTAAAGTCATAACCAAGGCTAAAACACTTCAAAGTGATAACTTTATCATATGCGGTGATTTTACCTTGGTTATAGACCCATCATTAGATAAATCTCATCCCTCTCGGAACTCGCAATGTTTAAAATCTCTTATAGCCGAAGAGCAACTCCACGACCCATGGCGGTACTCTCACCCTAATGAAGCTGACTTCTCCTTTTTTTCTGCCCCTAGCCAATCATTTTCCCGCATAGATTTTTTCCTGACCAGCAGATCAGTTCTGTCTAAGATATTCTGGACAGAAATTGGATATAGAACCTGGTCAGACCACACGCCCATCTCTCTTACTCTGAAAGATAACATCCCTGTCCAACCTTATTCCCTTTGGAGACTTAACAATTTTCTACTCAAATCAGAATCCGTTTCCCAAGAAATTAAAGCTGCCTTACAAGAATACTTTGATCTTAATGCTAACTCAGTCTCATCCCCATCAACACTCTGGTATGCCCATAAAGCGGTTATTAGAGGAATCCTTATCAAATTGCTACTCAGATAGAAATACGTAAAAAGGGAGTGCGAGTTAGACAAACTCTTAGGAAAAATCCAGACCCAAGAGACATTAGCCAAAAAATCACCGACTCCGGGTGTATTAAAAGAGTTATCTTCTTTAAAACAACAACTGAGAATTATGAGCCTTCAGAAGTATGAAGCTTCTCTATCTAAATCAAAATGGAATTTTTATCTCCATGGTGACCGTCCTGGGAAATTGTTAGCCCGTAATAAAACGGTCCAGCAAATCGAATTTCATCCTCATATCTAAAATCAAAAGGGTTTGACCCCAACAATTGTAGATTCTTCAGTATACAAATCTCTGTATAACCTAAAAGAAGTCCCTCTCTTCTCTTGTTGATCCAGTAAACCAAGCTTTTTAAATAAAAACACCAACTGGAGCAAGAAAATTGGAATCCTTAATCTCCAATCCCAAAAAGAAATTTGGCTTGAACAATCAAACAAAAAAAATTTAAAAAATCTCCTGTGCGGGGAATAATGAAAATTTTTTAAACTTTTTTTTTCAGGCTTTGCCCCCACCTGTTGAAATACCCTTTAATTTTCTTTTGGGAAATTTCCCC
>JAODAL010017132.1:0-78674 GCA_025379985.1 Phyllomedusa bahiana
GGAATTTTGAATGGGGCAGGAGTGCGCATGTTCAGCCGTTGCCCCCTTCAGAATCTGCTCTGCTGGGGACAGGTGATACATTTTATTCGTGAACGGTTTGAGCGCTGCTGTGGTGAAAATGTATTGTGAATGGACATAGGGCAAAATGGAAACTGCAGAGCACTGGGTACTATTAATGTAAAAGGTGAATGTCGGCTACAACTGTTCACACAGGCAGACCAGGGGGCTACAAAATGTGTGTCTAAAGCATCAGTTCAGTGAACCCTAGTGTGTATAGAGCTCTAAAGCAGGCAGATGGTCACTGCACCTCTGATCAAGTTGCATCAAGGGAAAAGAGGAAGCCATACGAATACAAGAAGTACAAGCCTGTAGGGACTTTACATTATTAAAACAGTTTAACAAAGAATAGAAACCTTTGCCGTGTGTATTATCCCAAAATGCGCAGTAGATTGCACAGAAATCTGTGGACTTACATAAAGGGGTTTTCACACTAGAATGAATAATAACAACATGGAGGAAAAGGTAAATGAAGACCATTACCAAATGCAGTTGTTTTGATTTTGCTTTAATCATGAGATAAAGATAATTTTATCTCCTCTTAGAGCACACAAGTGTCTCTGGTTACCGACCACCTCTCCCTGCTCTCTATCCTCTCTCACTGCTCCAAGCTACCGTCACTCAGTTCGACCATGGTGAGTCACTCCCTCCTGAGTCTGATCTCTAGCACAGAAGCTTTGCTTACGTAAGGTAATGACAACTTATAAGCCTTAGAGTTCTGTATCTTTGAGCACTAGTTTCTAAATCTCCAGAATTCATCTAACTAACAGGAATAGCAGAGCTGTTATGTCAACTACTGCTATAAAACAACCCACAGTCTGAACAGGATGTGCAGTTCTAAAGCTGGTTGTGGCTGAGAAAACACCCCTGATGTGATTTCATGAAAGCAGAATTACTCAAGAAATGGCAAGCTTTTGGCTAGTTCTTTTTCTAAACCTATTTAAATGCTGGTGTTAATACCTTGTCTTACCAGGTGGGTCCAGCTGCATCAAGAGGCTCAACTCACAATGGTAGTTAACAATGTCGCAAGGTAGATTTTCAACACTTAGGAAACCGATTTTATATTGAAACCAACTGCATGAAGTACATGAACAGGTCTGAAATATGTAGTGGTAGGCATGAGACTTTTTACTGACCTTTATTTATAGAGTCTATCTGATGCAATGTTCTTTATGTATGACTACATCTGCCACTCACATAATATTGTGCATGGATATTGAACGCCAATTCCAGCAATAGCACCAGTACAACATTAAGCAGGAGATTTAGAGATTTCCTTCTTCTATTTTCATCTACTTATCATTTCAGTCTCTAATGATGTTTGTCTTTACATTCCTGTTCCACCCAGTTCATATAAAAACATTTGAGACGGACATCATCAAAAATGTAACTGGAATTAATGGCTTAGGTGTTGGAATACTGAACTGCAGCAGAGCCTGGAACATTATCAACTGTAGCCCCGGCAGGTGCATGACTATCCTCCCTGTGTGAAATAATTAGCTGTGCGCCAAAGGAACGTAATATATTGTTCAATGTGGTTGAACTAAATGTATGACAATACCCATGATAAAGATATAGAACTTACTCTGGAGCGACCATATAGATGCTATAGGGCCTTCTCCATGTGCAGATTATTGACAGAGTGAAAGCTTCTTCCTGATCATTGCCCTATGAAATCCGCTAACAAACCAGCAAACACTTGTTCATCAGCTGATCACATCGTTTATGCCATGAGAGCAATAAAAATCATCATCAGTCAACAACACATATCTCTGTGTAAACGAGGGCTGTGCTGCCAACAGCAATGGAAAGGATCATTGTAAGGAATGACCACTGGTGAGGCTGCCCCACCACTAACTGCGCAAAGGACCAACCTGGTAACAAATCCCTTTCTCTCTGGATGATCAGCATAGGAACAGGCAACTATCCACCCATGTAAAAGGGCCGTTAATCGAAGATTACCTTCGTAAACGGATGATTATCCTGATACAATCCCATCCTAATTGTGGGGCAAAATCCGTCCCGCAATTACGCCAGCAATAAGCAGTGTGAACCGGGGCTAAAGGACTGTAGAGAATCAGTTGTGTTAGGCTATGTCTACACTGCAGTGGACAAAAAAACAACCTGAAAATGAATTACTAAAAACGTTCATGAAACTGAGTTTTCTGTCCACTGCCTGTCAAAGCAGCTGAAAAAACGGCCGTTTTTTGGCACGTTTTTTACAAGCATTTTTTGCTTGTCTTCAAGCCTGTTTTTTAATGTATGCATAAATTAAGCCATTGGATGTAACTCCAAAAGGGGATATAAAGCACCTCATTGCATTTATATGTAATCTTGTAAGTTGTTTTACGGATTTTGGAGCTAATAAAGTTCTCACGTTTGTCACCAAAAATACGTTTTTATGGATTTTGGCCATATAGTTCATTTTTTTTACGGATTTTGGTGCAAAGTTATCTCGCTTCTGGCGCTAAAAATACGTTTTTTTAATGGATTTTGGTGCTAAACTACTTTTCTTAACACATTTTGGTGCTAACAAAGTTAAGAAAAGGATTTTAGCGTCAGAAGCGTGATAACTTTATTAGCGTGAAAATCTGTAAAGAAAAGTATTTTAGTGGCAAAATCCGTAAAAAAAAAAAAAAAACGGATTCTTGCGGCAAAATCCGTAAGAAACTTATTTTTGGCATCAGAAGTGAGAACTTTATTAGTGCCAAAATATGTTAAGAAAAGGATTTTAGAGCCTAAATCCATAAAAAATAACGGATTCTGACGCCAAAATCTGTAAAAAAAAACAAAAAACGTTTTTTTTAGTGAAAAAAATATGAATTGCGCAAAAATAGTTAGCAGCCAAAGCATGATCATTTTATTACAAAAAGGTACAAAAAAGGACACATCAGATACTTGTATGCAGATTTGATAAGATACAACCTTTATTAACACTCACTATAGGTGGGACTTGGGTCTCCTGGGAGGGTTTTCATTGAAAAATCGCTGCAAAAAACGCTGCGAAAACGTGCCAAAAAAGTCCGGCGCTTTAAATAGACTCCTGTATTAAATTTTCTGTGCAGTGTAGACATAGCCTTAGGAGTAAACTCCAGGATTAAAGGGGTTGTCTCATTACATCTTTTCATCTTACCTCAGTCCTTTTTCTTGGTTTCATTTTGAATTCAGGGGCATGTTTACTGGCTTCCACTAGGCTGTAGTGGAAGCCAGGTCTGTAGCTATAACGACCAGTGCTGGCAGCCTATCAGTAGAGAGTAAAGAGGTCTGTAGCTATAGCGACCTGAGGAGCTGATACAGTCCATACAAGAGGGGATATCTAGGAATAGGTAAGACACTGTTAATGAACATATATTGCAAAGTGACTTGTTTTTGCAAGATCTTTAACATAAAAAGCAATCCTTGTAGTGAGACAACCCCTTTAACATTAACGGAGGATGGAAGACATCAATAGGTAAAGAAGTCATCAGCAGGAAGATTCTCTAAAATCAAAGAGAACCTGTCACATAGTTTATGCCCTCCTGATGAAGACAGGACAAACTAGTGTCAGACCTGCTGTTTCCAGCGCTGTGTCCCTTATTCTGTAAGATGCTGCCGTTTTTATAGCACTTAATGCTCAAAACTGGCAGTTTTCAGCCAGAAAAGAGTCCAGCTTATTCATGAGCAGGTGCTAGCCCCTCCCACCCATCAGTTATTCACAGTAATAGGAAGAAAGAAAGATCCGTGAGTAGGTGTGATTTAGCGATTTCTAGTTACTAAGCAACAATTCAGGCTCAGGTAAACCACTTTTAAAGTGGTCTACCTGTTCCAGCAGTAATGCGCCCGTTTTTGCCGTCTTCCCGTCATAAATGTGTAGAAACATACGGTTGTGATTATCACACCTCCATCACGCCCCCGATCTCCGACACATAACAATGTGACGTGGGCGCTTTATAATGCGCCCAATATTGGAGTATGCGTGATTAAAATTAGAGCGAACAGGGCTGCGCCAGTTTTTGGGCTGAAAAGATGGCAGACTTCTGTCGCAGCCCCTTTCATACATGTCGCCCTTAATGCTCAAATCTGGCAGTTTGTAGCCAGAAAATAATCCAGTTTATTCATGAACAGGTGTTAGCCCCACCCACCCAAGGCTAGCCCCACCCACCTGATGGTTATTCACGTTTTTACCTATTTAAAGTAATCAGTTGTGAGGTGACCTGTAGCATAGGTTATGCCCCCCTTGCTGAGGACAGCACAAGCTAGTGACAGACATGCTGTTTCCAGCGCTGTGTCCCTTATTCTGTAAAATGCTGGAGTTTCAGATGATTTATTGCAGTCTGGGTGAATGCAGCTTTTTTATTTTTATTTTTTTTAAGCTAAATGACGAAAAATAAATGGAAATCTTACCGTTTACTCTCCATTTTGCAAGGCTGATCGTATCCAGTTCTAGGAACTATATCAAGTTGGCGTTCGGAATCAAGTAAAGAAAGCCAACAGCAAACAATTGCAGTTCAGCTTTTATTTATTAAGCTGCTACTATAGGAGCAGTACTAGGGCTATGAAGTGTTTGAATATAAACCAAGGAAAAATCAAAGGAAAAATATTAAGTCAAATTCTTCCTATCAAGATTTTACGAATAAAATTTCAGCATGAATTTTCAATTAGATCCTGTTACAGCTGAGTGGAATTGCTGCAGTGGATTTACAATTTTTTAATGCAGATATGCATGTGACTTAGATCCACCGCTACTCAATGAACATAATCTGAAGAATTCAGCTAATAAATATGCCTCCGATTTTAAAATCTAGTGTGGTAAATACTTTATGTTGATCTTTTGTATAATTTATTAATTTGAATGGACTGAAAAAAATACATGCAATAAAGGAAGAATTAAGCAAGAAAAGCACACAAGCCAGCTCACCAATCCTGTAGTCCGGGCTGCACGAGTGTAATCTGAGAAGCAACAGTCTTGAGAATAGCACCAAGAAGAAAGATTGCCAGCAACTCCAGTAGCAATCCAAACTATTAGCCTTTATTATTTAAAAGCCAATCATGGTGGCTAACGCCGCTGATGCGTTTCGGGTTTTTCACAGAACCCTTAATCACTACGATTAAGGGTTCTGTGAAACCTGAAACACGTCAGCGGCCTTAGCCACCATGTGTGGCTTTTAGGTCTCCATATGCTTTTAAATAATAAAGGCTTATAGTTTGGATTTCTACCAGAGTTGCTGGCAATCTTTCTTCTTGGTGCTAATAAAGGAAGAATTGCCTCAGACTCTGGCAAGAAGCTGCTTTTACAAAAGTAAATGCACTATATTAAAAAAACCAAAAACTCTAACACATACACCAACCTAGACCACTAAATTCAAAACGAAATTTCTTCTGTAATGCAGGTTAGATTCACACGGTAATTCATAGCTCTCATTGAGAGCTATGATTATCTGCCGTAAGTAAAAGTCTATGGGAGCCGACGCAGAGCGTTCTAGAAATACGCGCTTGACAGCGCATAATTGTAAGTGACCCGGCCTATAGCGGCACGCACAGTACAGGCCGACAAAGACACCATCTGAACATACCCTAACACCTTGATACTATACTTGAGAGGCTGAAAATAAAATAGAACTGTAAATAAAGACAAAAACAACAATATGTAAAGAACAAAAAATATTAACCTTCATTTCAAAAAATTGCAAACATTTCAACTTCCAAAACTGAATGCAGTGTCTCCCATTGGTTAGAACTGTTGCTGTGCAGAAGTGAAGTCCTGAATTTCAACTTTATAAAACACATCTACATGGAGTTTGTGCATTTCCCCTGTGTTCTACTACACTAAGAAAGTTAACCCCTTAAGGACCCGCCGTTTTTTTTTTTGGCGACACGTTCGTTTTTCCCTCCTCGCCTTCTGAAAGCCATAACTTTTTTATTTTTCCACCTACATAGACACATAGGGCTTTTATTTTGCGGGACAAGGTGGTACTTTCTAATGATTTATTCACTAAAACTATAAAATATACTGGGAAACCGAAAAAAAAAATTCCAAGTGGGACAAATTGTGAAAAAAAAAACATATTTTCGCCATGTTTCTGGGTGTTTTGCTTTTACAGTTTTCCCATCTTCGGTAAATATAATGTGTTTATCTGTATTCTACAGTTGTTACGCTTCCGGCAATACAAAACATGTAGGGTTTCCGTTATGTTTTGGTACCGTAAACAAAATTCCAAACATTTTCTATTTTTGAAATTTGCGCCACGGCACCATTTTGTGCGACCAATTACTTTTTTGTAATAACTCCTACGGACGTCAAGGGGGCATTTTTGTGGCGAAGTGTACTTTTTATCGCTAGCCCCGCTTGGAATGCATGCGACTTTTTGATTCATTTTTATTTCCCTTTTTTGAGTGACGTAAAATGACCCAAAAACGCAATTTTGGCGTTTGGGAATTTTTTTTTCTTCTACGGGGTTCAGCGTACGGGATAAATGATGTTATATTTTTATAGATTGGACTTTCGGACGCGGAGATACCAAATATGTGTAACTTTTTTATTATTTTCATGATTTTATTTGTAAAATGGGGAAAAGGGGGGTGATTTGAACTTTAATACTTTTTTTTGTACTTTAAAACTTTATTATTATTTTTTTTTTTTTACTGTAACATTTAGACCCTATGGTGCTTGACCACTAGGGGGCGCGATTGTTCATACAGCCTAATGCATTGCATAGGCAATGCATTAGGGTGTACAAAGATGGCGGTTTCCCCACTTCCTGTCTACGGCCGGAAGTGGGGCAAACCAGGAACTGTAAGTGACGGGAGCCTTCACAGGGCCCCCCACTGCCGTGTCCGGTCGTCGGATCAGCGCAGATGTCGATGGGCATAACGATCGCGGCACCGTTCGTCATTCAGTCAGACGCCGCGGCCATCTTTGCCGCGGTGTCTGACGGGTTAAAAAGCGCCAGCGGGCGGAGCCACCCGCCGGCTGTGCGGGGGGGGAGGGGGTCGCGGAGCGATCCCCCTGCAAAGCCCCTTAGCGGCCCTGGGACGTACTCATACGACCAGGGTCGTTAAGGGGTTAAACGGCTTTTGATGAAATAGTCCCTGTTGGGCACATGCACAATATGAAATTCTGATTGTGTACTCCATTGGGGAAAGACATGTACCAGTGCAAGGAGAGCAAGAGGTACTTCCTGGCATAAAAATCAGAGGTACAGACTTATACTAAAGTGTTAACATGGAACCCACACTAACCTTAAGATATTGTGCATATTTAAGGCATAGCTTTCATCTCACTCCAAGCAAACAGCTGCAATTAACACACATCTTTTTTACCGCCCATTGTGCTCACAAGAAGGGTAAGGATATGTGTAGACAGTACCTTGGATACGTTTCTGCAATACGTAAAACATATCCAAAAACGTACCACATATTTGGATACGTTTTCTGGACTGCAAAAACATATCTCCATCGTTTCTATTGCCTTTTCAATGCATAAAACAGATCAAAAATTGACGTGTCAATTCTTTGAAAGCATCCATTTAACGAAATGCAAAAACGTATGCAAAACATGTATCATCTGAATGACGATATGTATTTTACATTGGAATCAATGTAATCACACTTGAATATTGTTAAATACATTATGGGGGCCGTTTTTCGGTACGTAAAACGTTACCAAATATGTACTTAACAAACGCTGTGTGAAACATACCATAAACCAAATCACTCCATTGAGAAATATCTTGGCTAAAATATAAAACGTTTAATAAATAGATTAAAATAATACAATGACCCTAATTACAAATGTAGCTACTTATTGTATAATACTTCAGATATTGTTACCAGAATAGTTTATGTATACACACATAGAGGAAAGATAGGTATAAGTCCCAACTCATGGTTTACTAGCCATAAAGTGGTAGCCAGCCACCTAGGCTAGAGCAGGTCCGCACAGTGCAGAGATGTAGTGAGTCAGGGTAACCAAATCAGATTTACACTCTCCCTACAAACACCCTGCCTATAAAGCGAAGTAATCGCTCCAAAATGGGTGGCTCCACTACAAGGAAAGCCCTGTAGCTCTATCATATATATATATTTTACTACAGGGCTTTCCATAACCTCGTTCCTCCTTATATCTCCGCTTTCATCTCCAGATCTCTCCCCTCACGCACCCGCTGCTCCTCACAGGACCTCCTTCTCTGCTCTTCTCTTGTCAGCTCCTCACAAACCTCTCCAAGATTCTCTCGTGCTTCCCCCACCTCGGGAAACTCACTCCCAATAATTAGACTCTCCCCCACTTTTACCAGCTTCAAAAGCAACCTGAAAACCCATCTCTTCAGGATCACCTATAGCCTATAGTAACCCTCCACAAGCATGTCTGCCCCTCACCTTCTGTCTCCTTCCCCCTTCCTTGTAGATTGTAAGCCTTCGCGTGTAGGGTCCTCTCTCCCTCCATACCTGTTGTTAGTCAGATTGTCCCTATTGTACTTGTTTGACTTTATGTTATGTATGTAACCCCCTGGGATCAATGGCGCTATAAAATAAATAATAATACATATCAAATTCTCTAAGTTGTAGTTGGTGTATATTAGAAAAAAAATCCCTTTGTTGATCCGATTTACCCTGACTCACTACATCCCTGCACTGTGCGGACCTACTCTTACCTAGGTGGTTGCCACTTCAAAAAACACGTCTAGTATTGAAACCTAAAGCGTTTCAGGAGGAGCGCAAAACGTTCTGTTGGGATATGGTTTTTATGCTGCCAGTACGTTGGTTTCACCTATCTGCAGCTTTGAATTAAGTAACGGTGTGATGTTTGTCCACTTAGCAGCAGGATTTTGCACTGCCAACACTACTTCTTCCATTGCGGACCAGTACTGTTGGGAATGGCTTTAATCTTTTTATAAACACTGAGGTATATGTTGGCAACTATATAAACCAAAAGAAAAGAAAAAAAAAAAAAAAGTCTTAAAAATTACCAATACATACATTATATATAATATATATATATATATATATATATATTAAATTTTATATTTTATATATATTTAATATATATATAAAACCCCATCATACACACACACACACACACATTTGTTCTCCTGTAAAGGTTATGAAAAAATAAATCTACACAGCTATTTTTTTGTATTATAATATAGATTGAGTAGAGGAGGATTGATTAAAACCATTGCAGCTTCCACAGAGATTGTCATACAGTTCTGAAAGGAATTTCTACCTAAACCTGCATAAATGAATCAGAGAACATCCTCATTAGTTTTCATATTTAAAGGGGTATTCCCATCTCATTAATTAGCTTTAAACATGCAGACAAAAGTAAATAAAGAATATTACCAAACATGTTGCTGTTCGGAGTTTGCTTCTCGTCAGTGTCAGGAGCAAATCTTATCTCCTGCTTTTGCACACAAGTTTCTCCGAGTTACCGGCCACCTATTCCAGCTTTTACAGGCAAGAGCAGTAGTCGATGACTCACTCCCTGCTACGTTCCTCATCTTCTCAGTAAGTAACTTGTTTATGTTTCTTAATGACAAACTTTAAGGGCCCGTTTACAAGTCACTGGACAAATACCGGTCGGTTATCTGACCGGTATTTGTCCGGTTTGTGTGCCGTCCCCACAGACGCGGGGTGGAGGGGCGACTTTTCTCCACGATTAGCCCTCCCCCTTCACATTGATTTGTTCATATTCTGTCCGAAAACCGGACGGAAGAATGAACATGGGGACTGCTGCACGGGTTTTCCATAGAGCCCCATGTGTTAGTTTGCAGCCGTTTTTTTTTTCAGACTGTCTGCAAAACTGCAAACAGTCTGAAAAAACCGTCCGCAAACCAGTGCAGTGGGGACATGGCCTAATCTTTTAGAGCTCTGTAGCCTTCTGCCCTACTGTTTAAATCCTTCTATTAGCAATGTTCCTCCAACAGAATCAGCAAGGAATAGCAGAGCTGGTATGCCAAAAACTGATATAGAACCACCCACAATCGGTCCAGAAAGTATGAGCCTGAAGCTGGCTGTGGCTCTGTGAAACTAGGAACTAGTGTAGTAGAGGGGAGAGAGGGGGGGGGGGGGCAAACAAACAAACCACATATCAGAAAAACATAGATCTTTATTTCCCCAAAATGCATTTAAAATAAAATTAAAAGCACAATGAAAACTAAAAATATGTCATATTTAAATCATTCCTTCAAATAAAAGCATTAAAGTTTCATGTTAAAAAAAATATATATATATATTTTTATATTATCTGGGGTTGCCTGCTTGGATTGTGCAGCCGCAGGATCTTTTAGGCCCCTTTAACTACTCTAGGTGCTCAAGGTGGACTTCTGCTGAGTATTGATACAGACTTCAAACTCACATTAGAAAGTGGATTTACATATCAACTATTTGATGTTTATATATTAAAAAAATAAATTAAAAAACCTGATCTTTAGGGTATGTTCACACAGTGTAATTGTGGGGCGTATTTCGACACGTAATTGCGCTGCAATACACCCGGAATGCACCCCGCAATTACAGTAATTCATAGCTATGAATTACCTCCATCTTTCCCGATGCATATGGATGATAGACACCCTACCTGCTTTAGAAGTACGCATTGGCCAGCACGTACTTCTAAAACACCCGCAATACGCCATGTGAACATACCCTTATCCACAAAAAAAAACAAAAAACAGGACATTCAAAATAAAATCTGAAACAAACATTTAAATATGGGATCAATGTACATAAAAATATAGAGTAGGTGTAATAGCTGTTTCACACTGAACATTTATCATCCATCCACAGGATAGTGGAGAAAATCTATAACCACTATGGAGCTCCATGGTTGGGACTCCAATGATAACTAGATTTGGAGACCCAAAGTGAGGAGGCGTTTGAATGGAGTGGTAGTCAAGCATGTGGGCTGACTTAAACCCGTAAAGTACTTTGGATTTTTCCATAAGCCCCACAGACATTAAACAGTGTAGCAGGGTGCATGATCGATTGCTGCGCTATTCAAGCTTCTCCTCATTGCAAGGTATGTCTCCCAGAGATCAGTCATTTGTCACCTCTCCTGTGAACAGGTGATAAATACCCACTGTGATATATCCCTTTAAATTTAAAAAAAATATATAGTTAAAATGTCAATTTACATTAAATAATCCTGCTCCATCTGCAGTCTCCCCATCTTCAGCGAATTAACTGTCCACAATACTGAAACAATCTTAAATTTTCTGTTGAATGTCCTTCTCAGGTTCTTAATTTCTGCTAAACGTGACAAGTCATCACCTAAGAGAACATGTGAAACTCCTTCTTCCAGATGGCTCACTACTTTGGCTCCATAGAAGCGCAACTGCAATGCTCTTATACTCAAAGCAGAATTTTCAATTTTAGTGAGAGGGTCATTAATGATTGCAAATATATCTGGATATACAACACAGTGGCGAAACAGATTGTTGGAAGAATTTTCCCATGAATAGCGTTGCTCTAGGTCAGCAATCATGTCCAAAGGGATTTTCTCCTTGGTGTCAGGCATTCTGGAAAATAGGCCTTTCAGCTCAGACTCATTAGTATCTGTGACATAACTGTCACCATAGCAGTCATATTCACAAGAAAAATGTTCTGTGGTGGACGGACACATGTGAATCATATGGTTAGGTTGCCAAGGTACAAAGGTTTTATTTGCAAAGCACTCGAGAAGCCAGTCAGCTTTAACAACATCATGCTTATTAGATGAGATAATATTTTTCACTCTAACATTTGTAGCTCCTGCAATGACACAATAGGTGTCTTCCCCAGGATTCTGCACGACTATGCCACCACAAGCCGCTATCATGCTTTCCAGATGGGCTTTTGAATGTTCATCTGTTCCACTCATGACACAGAATTCAACCTCTTCAAACATATTCGACTGCTTTGAGACGTTGGTAAGATCGGGTGCTTTCAAATGAGAAACCACCCCGATGACTTTCCTAACCTTCGCGACGGGTTTTCGTTTCTTTTCTGGTGGCTCGTCACCAATGTGCAAATGCTTGGAGGCCAATTTCCCAGAAGCTTTTTCTCGAAATTGTTCCAAGTCATCAAGGGTCATGCAATCATACCAGTCCTTGTCTTCTCGGATCTTTTCAATTCGAGGACACCGGAGAGTACAATTTGTTTTGTACATATCGCTATGAACAATCTCTGCAGCTTTCACTTGAACAATAACAGAATTGCAAGGCTCAATAAACACTTCTGGCTTTTCTGTCCCACACAGAAGATTTGTAGGTGGATCTTTCTTTTTATACCGCTTCCAGTGGGGAGCCAATTTTAAACCGAGGTCATATAATTCTTTCATGGTGTAGCCAGAGCCTATACGACAAACTGAATGAAAGACAGACGGCTTCTCTCCCGGTGGCGGCTTCTCTGCTACTGCGCACAAAAAATGTGACATCATACCCCCACGCAGTCCCTTGCCCCAATATCCCCCAATAATTAAAAGATCCAATTCATCCATAAGTCCATTAACATATTCAGGCTTGATCTTTAACCAGCCTTCTCCCCGTTTATCTGGCTTATAAATGGACATTGGATCTTTAACCATAATTCCTTCCTCGCGATTATCAATTGCCTCATTTAGTGCGTCAACCACATCCTTTTTGGTACTGGCTTCAGCTTTGTGAACTTTGTGAACCCTACCAGGAATTGGGGTAAATAAGTCACAAAGGATATCGTATCTTTTTCTAAGTGTTTCATGGGCTAGCTTCTGGTCATTAAACATCAAAATATCAAACACACAGAAACAAGTTTGAAGGTCTGAATCATCCACCATTCTTTTGATGTCAAACTTGTTACCTTTCTGCATGAACGTCTGAGTGTTGGGATTGTAGGCCATCATCTCACCATCAAGTATGCAGTTCTGCACATCCATACGGAAGACGTTATGAATAAATGGAGTTAAGGAGCCTTCAAGGGGAGAACCGCCAAACTGCTGTGTGTAATCAAACCCGTTCCTGGAGAAGTATTTATACACATCTCCATCTTTGTGCAACTGCATCCTCTCACCATCAAGCTTTGTCTCAATATAAAAACTCTGGTGGTTCATTTGTTTTTCGATTTGCTGAATGTTAGCAACTGCAGCAAGCATTGGTTTAAAAGCAGAAAACATTGAGATTGAAACATCACTAAGGCACACAGTGGGGTCATGAAGCTGTATACACACTTTCTCTAGATCTGTAGTGACGTTGTGTAGTTCAGCAGCATCTGGGTGGAAGATGGAAAAGACAGTTTGCTGACTGAACCCAAGTTTCATGTCCTTTATAATCATTCGAATAAGCCACTTCTGTTCTAGAGCAGTGGTGTTTGTGATCAAATGCAGCAGGCTTTTCTCTATAAGCTCCTTTTTCCTGCCTGCATTGCTGCTTGCTATCGAATCTAATTGGTCATTCACATCTTTTATGAACAAGGTTCCTTCTTTTCGGCAACGTGATTTGAGTACAAAGTAAGCTATTGCGGCAAAGTCTCCTGCATCGGAGTTGGAGCCGGTAGGAGTTCTATAATTTAAAAGTTTAAGAGCATCTTTGCCATCTTTGGGCAAACCAAGAACTTTGATATACAGTTTAGCGAGCAAAGTCTCTTTGATTCCATAAGCCATCCGCTCTCTTTCTAACTGTGGTAAAATGAGTCGCATAGCTGGATAAAAAGAGTCTGTAGTTGTAGGTTCATTCTTGTGAAGGGCATCATGAAATTTTCGCCAGGAGTCAACAAATTGTTTTAAAATACTGGTTTTCTCTGTTCTGTTCTTGCACTTTTGAATTCTGTCTAAGGTACTACAGAGATCTGCAAAAGGTACCTGAGAGGCCACTGTTTTTAAGGGCTGATTTGAAGACATTGTGCCAGAGATCTGTAAACAAACAAAAATATATTTTAGACTTTCTTCAGTCATTTAGCAATATAGCAAATAAAAAAAATTACAGAAATTAAGATATTAGATCATGCATGCTCTTGTTTACACCAAAGATCTGTTCACATTATACCTTCCATCACATGTACACATCAGTTTTCCAGAGTACACCTCCAAAAGACTATGGCCATGTTCCTCTATGTTTCCACAGGGTAAGTATAATCTTTAATGAACCATGTACTGTCTCCCTCTATTCTTTTACTATCCACATGGCTTATCTCTTACCTTTTCACCTTCTACATTTAATTGCCAATTTCAACTGTTTATCTACCATCTTGGCTGAAAAATTATTACGATATTCCCAAAAGTCACCCGGACAGGGAGCATCACATATACATATAACTGGTTGGAAGAAAGGGCAGGCACCGTGGCACGCATCTACGTTGTATTCTTCACTAGTGCTCAAAGTCTGCTGAAGGTTTGTAAAGAACATAAAGTATATCAGCAGATTTCCTCTATTACAGGTTCACGACACGGCCCTTCCCTATGCTGAACAATTCTATTTCACCTCCACACTATCTAAAGTCATTCTTAAGTACTGTGCCTAACTCAGATCTCAAGGCTGAAGACCTGGGCACTTATTTGAAATCTCTTGACTCTTTCTTCACTGCTAACCTCTCTTTAATCTTCCCATCTTCTCTAAACTCTACTTTCACTTAATCAGCCATCTTTCGGCGAAGTCTGTTTTTGACACCTTATAGTCTGTCTTCTACACTGAACAGAAACTGCACTTAAAAAGTCCCAAGCAATCTCCTGACTGCTAAAGACAACACGCAACTACTTTCCACCGATTGTTTGTGGTGTTTACTACTCAAGACTTTTACCTAGTATGCTGTACTCAATTTTCCATCTGTCTACATTTTAGTGCATCATGTGCTGGCTCTTCTCCTCTCGCCTTTGCTATTGAGGTTCAGACCTAGTTCCTCTACTTTCTTCTCACTGCACAGCCTTTTTCAAACAGACCATCAGCAGATTTGAATTTGAGTACCATATGCTGATGATACCTAATGAAAAAGCCGTTTCTGTGACATCACCCCTGCACTACTATCTGTATAGTTTCCCAACGTATGGTACTGCGGCTTTTTTACTTTTTTGCATGCTATGTGAATAGATGTCAATTTAAGGTGCAGCTTTCATTCCACCTAGTGGAGAGATGAATGGGTTACCACCCATCAGCTGCACCTGGGTATTTTTCTCTAATAGCATGGGGGCTTGGCTGCCTCTGTGCTGTGTTTTTGACTCATCTCAGCTTTTTTTAGCAGTGAGTATGGCCATGTTTCTGGTTTTTTTGAGTAATTTTTTTTCCCAAATTTTTTCCTGTGAAAATTTTGGGGTTTTTAAAGGGGAGTGTGGGGGGACCCCCCAAATAGTTTGGGGAGCCTTTGGGGGGGGGCTTGGGGGCTTACTTTTTATTTGGGCCTTTATTTTTTTAAACCAACCCCCTCATATTTGATATTTTTTCCAGTATTTTAAAAATTTAGTTTTTTTTGGGTTTTTTTCCTTGCCCAACAGTACTGGGGCCCGGGAAAATGCAATTTTAAAAAAACCAGCACCCGCCCCCCCCATGCTTTAAAAAGGGGGTTCCCAAACCCGGCTGGCAAAACGGGTATTTTTTTTACCCGGGTATATTTTTTCCCAACGGAAATGGTATTTGCGGTTTTTTTATCTTTTTTGCATGCAATGTGAATAGTTTGTAAATTTTAAAAGGGCACTTTCATTCCACCAGTTGAAGATAAAAAGGGTTCCCACCCATCACTGCCCCTTTTGGTTTTTTTTCCCCCTAATAGCTTTGGGGGCTTTGTGCTGCCCCCCTTTTGCTGTGTTAAAACTCATCCAGCTTTTTTCTAGCTTTGAGAAGGGCCCAGGTTTTTTGGTTTTTTTTGAGTAATTTTTTTTCCCCAAAATTTTTCTGGGGATTTGGGATTTTAAGGGAGGTGGGGAAACCTCCAATAGAAAGGAGCCTTGATGGGGGTTTGGGAGGTTTACAAAAATAGGGGGCCATTATTTTAACCCAATACCTCATTTTTTGAAAATTGGGTTTCCAGTAGGGTAAAAATAGTTTTTTTTTGTTTTTCCTTCCCCAAACAGAAACGGGGGAAACCGGGATGCAAGAATACCAGCAGCCGCCCCCCCCCTCCCCCCAATGGAAGGGGTTTTGCGAGCGGCTGGTTAGGGGAAATTTTTGTATCTGTATATTTTCCCCAAACCCAAATGGTACGGGGCTTTTTTCCTTTTTTTTTTGCAGGGTTTATTTTGAATAGATGGCAATTTAAGGTTAAAGCTTTCATTCCCCCTAGTGAGAAAATGAAGGGGTTTTAAACCACCCATCGCTGCACCTGGGTATTTTTCTCTAAAGGCATGGGGGTTTTGTGCGGGCCTCGTGCTGTTTTTGAGACTCATCTCACTTTTTCTACAGGAGAAAGGGCCATGTTTCGGGTTTTTTTTGGAGTAATTTTTTCCCAAATTTTTTTCTGTGTATTTTGGGGTTTTTAAAGGGGATTTGGGGACCTCCAATGGGTTTGGGAGCCTTGATGGGGGTTTGGGAGGCTTTACAATATATTTGGCCAAAAATTTTTTAACCCAAAAAACCTCATATTTGATATTTTTCCCAGTATGTAAAATTATTTTTTTTTTTGTTTTTCCCCTTGCCCAACAGTATTTGGGGACTGGGGATGCAAGTAGAATCCACACCCGGGCCCCCCCCCATGCAGGGAAAAGGTGTGCGAGGGGCTTGGCTTACGGGTATTTTGTATCTTTTAAATTTCCCCAACTATGGAAACTGGGGGTTTTTTTAAATTTTTTTTGCAGCAATTTTGAATGGGAATTTTCAATTTAAGGTCAGTTTTTTCTTTCCCACCTAGTTAGAGATGAATGGGTTACCACCCATCAGTTTCCCCAAAACCGGGGTATTTTTCTTAATACCCATGGGGGTTTTATGCTGCCTCGTGCTGTTTTTAGACTCATCTCAGCTTTTTCTACAGTAGAAAGGGCCAGGGGTTTCGGGGGTTTTTTGAGTAATTTTTTCCCTTTTTTTCTGTGTTTTTTTTGGGGTTTTTTAAGGGAGTTTTGGGGACCCCAATAGATGGGGACCCTTTGGGTAAAAAGGGGTTTGGAGGCTTACAATATAGGGGGGCCCATTAAGGTTAACCAATACCTAATATTTGATATTGTTCCTTTTATGTGAAAATAGTTTTTTTTTTTTTTTTTTCCTTGCCCAACAGTAACGGGGGGACAAAAAAATGCAATAGAATACCACAGCCCCCCCCCCCCCTTTAAAGGAAAGGGTGGGGCGAGGGGTTTGGCTTACGGGTATTTTTTTTATCTGAAATTTTTTTCCCCCAAACGTATGGTACGCGGCTTTTTTTTAAACTTTTTTTTGCATGCAATTGAATAATGTCAATTTAAGGTGGCAGCTTTCTTTCCCCACCTAGTGGAGAGATAATTTTTGGGTTACCAACCCTCAGCTGCCCCCTGGGAATTTTTTTCTCTAAAAACAGGGGGGTTGTCCCTGCCCCCCGTGCTGTGTTTAGAACCCCTCTCAGTTTTTTCGAAGCAGTGAGATGGCCATGTTTTTTCTGATACAAAACCCATCATGTATTAATTTTGTACAATTAAATGTTATAGAACCTCCCTGGTTTTGTCGCCTCTCTTGTGGACATCTCTTTTTATTTAATTTTTTTGTTAATAGGATCATGTATCTTAGGCTTTTAAAAGAAAATTTTTTTTGGGTTTTTTTAATATTTGATCTCCCAGGGTTAATTACAGTCAAAGGGGTTGCCCCTTAATTTTTAAAAAGTTAAAAATTTCCCATTTTTTCCCATCGAAAAAGAAATTGCTTTTAAAAATTGTTGTGTTTTAAAAAGATTTTTTTGGGTTTACTAATTTTGCCCTAAAACGAAGAATTCGCCCTGTTACTATACTATAAAAAAGATCGTTTCCCACGGTGAAAATCCACTGAACAGAAACAATTGAGAAAATAAATTCCCTTTTTGAGCTATACGACATGAATTTTTTTTGGAAAAATAGAAAACCCAATTCAAGGCGGAAAAAGGTGGTTTAGAAACCAAACGCAGAGCTTCTTCAGTAAAAATAAAGCATTTTAGTAATGGATTACCAAAGTCTGTTTATCACAGGATAAAACATTTAAAGTATGTTCTTTGTTTTTTTAACTGGTAAACGGTTTTTTGTTTTTTTTTTTTTTGGATTTTTTGCACAAAAAAATTTACACAGTTTTTGGGTTTTCCCCCTTCTGAGAATAAAGTACGTTTTAAAGGGGGGGACAGAAAATGAAAAGGGGTTCTTGGTCTTAGACTGTCTTTGTTGACCTTTAGAAACCCTTTTCAAAATTAAATTTTAAAGTGCTCTTTAAATGGGTTTTTTTTACACTGGTTTGGGGGTTTTTGGGGTATGGCAACAAAAAAAATTTTCTAGACCAAACATTTTTTCCATACAAAACCCCCCTTGGGTACTGTAAATTTTATGGGGGAGCCGGACTAAAAGAAACACACAACAAAAGAAGTATAAAAGGGAATGAGGGAAAGAGTGGAAAGGGGAAACAGCCAAAAACATTTTTTGAAAGGATAAATTCCATCCATACAATTTTTACTGGGGACAAATTTTTATGCTCGGACACACAATTTAGCGTTTGGAGAGGATAAATTTAATAGAAGCTGTTAGGGAAAAACCCAAATAACTTTACGGGGTTTGGAAAAAGGGGCCAGTATTTCTTACCAAAACCACTTTTTTTGGGAAAGGCAAGGGGGGGTTCCCTTTTTATTTAAAAAAGTATTTTTTTTTTTTTAAAAATTAAAGGGATTTTTGTCCCCATGCTTTTTCCCAGGGACAGCTTCAATTCACACCCCCTAAATCAGGTGTGGGGGGTTTTCTTTGGGCAGTGATTGAAATTTGGGGGCTCCTATAAAAACTAGTTTGAACTTAAAAAAGACAAAAAAGCGGGAAAGTTTTAAAATCTGTGTAAAAAAAAACCCTAAGAGCTTTAAAAAACAATCATTTAAACTAAAAACCAATTTAAAATTTTAAAAATAAGGGGATTTAAGGGGGGGGGGGTATGGGGGGGGGAACGGCGTTTTGGTGGCATATACGGGTACGGGGCCCCAATACCCCGGGGTTCTTGGAAGAAAGCGCTAATCACGCATACTTCCAAGCAATTGGGGGGCCACCCCCGGGGCCGGGCCCCATTGCCCATGCAGGTCAGTGGTGCGAATTATACGCTGGGGGAGATGAAAAGTAATTCTACTTTCCAGGGGAGGCATAAAATTACCCGAAAATTTGCGGTGTGCATTTCACCGCGGATAAAGCACAATAAAACGCGGGGAAATGCGCGCGGAAATACGCAGCAAAATCAGCCCTGTGAACATATCCTTAGGGCATGTTCACACGGCGTATTTGTGGTGCACATTTCGCCGGGTTTTTTGTGGTTTTTAAAGCAGCGAAATGTTTCCCCCGCAATACGCCGTGTGAACATAATCTTAATCTCTGCTCTGTCCGACCATGGTGACCTTACTCCCTGCTTTGCCTACTCAAGAAGGGGAAGGAGGAAGGGGCGGGTAACCCAGAACAAATTGGGGGTTCACTCAGAGCCGATACAATCCTTCTCCCCAAGAAACCCGGGGGAAAAATCAAATAGCAACCTGGGTTTAAAAAAAAAAAAACTCCCTTTACCCCTCCCACAAGCTGAAAAAAATTAATCAAATTTAAAAGAGAAAATTCCCTTTTAAACAATACTTTAAAAAGTACTTTTGTACTTTGTAATACATATTTCCTTTCATTGGTTTGGGAAAGAAAGTTCCCCTTTTTTTGAGGGAAAAATTGAAGGAATCTGACACACAGTAAACACTTACCCTTATCTGATACAGGAAAATGATTTGAGGAAGAAAAGTTTGACCTATGTTTATTTAAAAGGGTTCAAAAGATTTAGGGAAAAAAATACAGAAAAAGGGGAAAAAAAATTCTTTAAAAAAAAAAACCAAAAAAACAAAGGCCTTTCTCCTGCTAGAAAAGCTGAGAAGAGGAAATGGGAACACAAGAGGGCACAATTTCCCCCCAATTTCAAATTTAAAAAAAAAAATACCCAGGTGCAGCTGAGGGGGTTAACCCAATTAACTCCCACTAGGGATAAGGGAAAACTGCATTCCCCCATAGGAAAGCAAAAAAGCCACAGTACCATACGGTTTGGGAAAAAATAACAGAAAACAAAAAAAAACCCGTAAGACGCCGCTCGCACCCCCTTTTCCCCCTGCATTAGGGGGCGGGGCTGTAAATTTTATTTGGGATCCAGTTTCCCCCGTACTGTTGGGCAAAAAAACAATTTTTTACATTCGGGAAAAACATCAAATAGAGGTTTGGGTTTAAAATAATGGCCCCCCAAAATCGTAAAGCCTCCAACCCCTTCATGGCTCCCATCTATTGAAGGTCCCACAAATCCCCTTAAAAAACCAAAACATTTCAAAAGGGGAAAAAGGGGGGAAAAAAATTAAATAAAGAATATGATTTAGACCTGGATTTCTGAGTAAAATGGAGAGTATATCCTGACAGGATGCAATGGGAGACCTGCTTACCCCCCCGCCCCCATATGCAATTTAAATTTACAATTTTGCTCTGTACGTACAACACAGATACAGAAAAAAGCGGTTCCCAACACTTTCATTTGGGGGAGGGTAAGCAGGACTTTCCCTTTTTTTCTTAAAGGGAACCTATCATTCTAAAAAAAAAGGGGCTTCCTTTTTTCCAACCCCGGGGAAAAATTTAAAACACAGAGGCCCGTGGGGTGGAAAAAATTTAATGGGGACAGCACGTTTTTTTAGGGAAACCCCGTCCAAAAAGGTTTTAAAGCCCCCCTTTCTGAGGGACACAAAAAGCTAAAATCAGAAACCCGCTGTTTCCCCCGCGCTGTCCCCTTAATTTTGTAAGATGCAGCAGTTTTTTTAGCATTTACCCCTCAAATCTTTTTCATAAGTAAGGTGTTACTCCCCCCCACCAAAAAAGGGTAAAACCCCGCCTACTGACAGTTTTTTTCACATGTTTTTCCCTTTTTTCAAAGTCAAAAGGTTTTTTCAGTTGAGGTTTGGGGGGGGCTAGCCTCAAAAGGGGGGGTTTGAAAAAAACTTTACACCACTCTTCGAATGACCATTACGGCCCGGGAAAAATTTTTGATTTGGCATTAAAAACCAAAAAAAACGACCGCATCTTTCAGAATAAAAGGGGCACAGGCTTTGGAAAAAAGCAGGGGCTGGGCACTACCATGTTCTGTTCCCCCCAGCCAGGGGGGCAATTTAAATATGGACACGTTCTCTTTAAAAGTTTACAGCGTATTCCTTTCCAAAAAATCCTGGCAGGATTTACTCGCTTTTTACTCAAAAATCCTGCTTTTTTTTTAAAATTTCAAATTTTGAAAAAACTTAATTTAAAAATCCCAAAAAAAGAGCCCCAGCTCTCCTTTTCACCTCCTCTCTCAGGAAATAAACTAAGGGCCCCCTGAAGGTTCACTTTAAGGGTTCATGTTATTGGGTTACTAGCTTTCCCTTAAATGAGATTATTAGAACTTGCTGAAAACAGTTTTTTGGGTATCTTTGGCGTATTTTTACTTTACAGAAGAATTTGGGAGGGGGGCTTGGCGCAAAACCTTTTTGCCCCAAAGATAGGGAAATTTTTTCTGCCCCAAAGGGGCCCTTTGGGGTGGTTTTTTTAAAATCATTTGTCCCAAAGTTTTGTCTGCTGATTTTTTGGGTTTAAAAATTTAATTTAAATCGCCCTTTAAAACCCAGTTCACACGGCTTTTTTCGCAACGGGGTTTGAAGCCGTATTTTCGGCCCGCAAATCCTTGCGAAATCAGTTTCAAAAAATAACTGGCCGTTTTTTCCTTAAAATTTTTAAAGGGAAAAACGTGTCGTCGTTCAAACGGACACTTAAATTTTCCCTTTTTCCCGGAAATTTGGCCCGCGGATTTTGGGGCAAAATCCGGGGAAAAAGTTCCCCCAAAAAAAAATGTGCATTTTACAAATTTTTTCCGGACGGGATTTACCAACAAAAATGATTGGAGATTTTGGGGAAGGTCCGGGAAAAAATTTTTAACGGCCACCTTATAACTTAAAAAGGGGGAAATGGGGTTTGACCCGATTTGGGGTTTAAGAATTTTGGGAAAAACCCGTTTGAGCCCAATCCGACATAAATTTCGTTTTTGAAATAAGCTGTGTGAACATAGCCTAACTGTGATTTACTAAACCGCTTTTTTTTTTTGGCAAAATAGAATTCAAAAGCAACCCCCAAAATTTAAAAAGAGGGGAAAATTAAATTTTTTTCGGTTTTCAGGGAGCAAACCCCCACAAGTCCCTTTGGAATTCCACACTGTATCACAGATGTGGCCTCAAACCCCAAAATTTTACAGGAACAACCTTACCTCCTGAACCAAGCAGGAGGCCCCCTTCTTCCCGGAAGCCGGAAAACCAACTGCAGGGGACCTTTAAGAGCTTGCAACATCTGAAAAAACCAGATTGTCCACCAAAAAATCGAGCAGGTGAGGGGTCTCCTGGGGGTGAACAAAATCACTGTGAAAGGGGGTTTACCCATCCAGGAGGGTGTCCAACCCCGGTTCATTTCCTTGGAAAAAATGTAGCGCCGGGTGCCCAAGCTTTCCCCAAAAGGTGGTCCTGGCTTTCACACGAAACTGGGGAAAACTCGGGACAGGCCTGTTTTTTTTTTTTGCGGGCTGAACCCAAACTATTTAGTTCCCCACCGCTTAGCAAGGGGGTGTTAGAAAATAAAAAAGTTTTATAAATGTAAAACCCCCGCCGGGATAAACAAAAACCAAAGTTTCCCCGGGAAAATAAAAAAAACCCCCCCAAAATAAGACATAGCAGGAAAATGTTTAATTCCCTAATTTTAAAAACACCCCCCAAAAAAAAAACATAAACGGAAATCATTAAGGGTTAAGGACCGTTTAAGGGGGGTCTGTGACTGAAGTCACCAAAAAAGGTCCCGAACATCCAAAAAGATTTGGCAAAAGGAAAATTAAGTAACAGAGGAAGAAAGGGGGGGAACAGAGCAATTTATACCCCGACACAGCACAAACTCAAAAGGAAGGCTTGGGTGGGGCATGCTTTGGGCCCTTTTAGCTCTACAGGGCCCCAGCAGGGCACATTTGCCCTCCTTTTTAAAATAAGTCCCCGGGACCCGCCTAAAATGTCCTTTACATACAATATTTCCCAAAGGGTTTTTTGACCTAAACTTTAAATAATAATATAAATATTTTATAATAAATATTAAATATATATATAAAAATATATATATATATTTATATATTTTATATATAAAAAATATAAAACACAAAACACCACACACACACACACACACAACAACAATAGAAAAGCATGGCCCATAATTTATTCATGGAAAAAAAAAGACACCCCCTGAAAAAAAATGACTAAACACCAAACTTTTGGAGCAAAAATTTAAAATAAGACACTGTCCTTTCTTTCGGGGAAACAGGGAAACCCATCCTAAAAATTTTAAAAAAATTTTAAAAAAGGGGGAAAATCTATGAACTATGTGCTCTTTTTCTGTTGTCAATTTTTGTTTCTAGGTTTTAAATAAACAAAATAAAGACAAATACAAACCCAAAATAAAATAGATAAAAGAAAGTCTTCCGTCTTCTTGCGGAGCCTGTGCAGATGATACTTCTAGTGGAGGACAACAATGGGAACTCAGGGCTTATATCCTGCAAAC
Source organism: Phyllomedusa bahiana (assembly GCA_025379985.1). NCBI lineage: Eukaryota > Metazoa > Chordata > Amphibia > Anura > Hylidae > Phyllomedusa > Phyllomedusa bahiana. Next base: position 23,699 of record JAODAL010017132.1, read on the forward strand.
AGAATAGGATTCTAATTAAGTTGATTACACAATAATTACAGAGTGAAATTAAAACAGAAAAAAGCTTTAAAGAACGAATATAGCTGTGAGATCCAGAAGCATCTTAGAGTAAGGACAATACCCTCATCATTGCTCATCTTAGGTGGAGGGTCCACCATTAACCACCCGCAAGATAGCAACTGCAGATGGAAAGAAAAGGGTTGTTCAGAGTTCAAGACACGGCTGAACCTGTCCATAGCTTGCGTCTAGTATTACAGTTCAGCTCCATTGAAGCGGGATGCAAAACCCTACACAACTTGTGTAGTGCTGTTCTGTTTCTTTTAAGACGGCAGACAGATTTTTCTCATTCAGCAAAACCTCTTCAGATGTGGCTTATTGTTTGCGGATTATCAGTGCAAATTATAATGTTTGTAAATGGGCATATCTAACATGAAGCAGACTTGCACATTTCATCTTCATTTGCTTTTTGCCAACAGTGCAGCAGAGAAGACGAGGGTCTGTCTTGCTGTGTTTAATGGATATCACAAGGCATTATGGGAAAGGAGCTGGGAAGCTCACTGCGCCCTCTATTGGTTTTAACAAATCCTCAATTTACTTCTGATTCACTGAAACTTTGAGAAGCAAAAAGGAATATTAGTCAAGCCAATATCACTCATCTACATACGACGTTTCGGGGTTTTGCCCCTCATCAGTGTAGAGCAGAGCGATACTGGCTTGACTGGGTGGGAGGCAATGAATGGCTGAGAGAAGGGGAACATCTCTCCTTATAGAGAGCACCAGTTAAGGTGTGTAGTGTTTTGATTGCCTTTTAGCCCACTGCTAAGCATCTGCATATCACAAGGCATTATGGGAAAGGAGCTGGGAAGCTCAGTGTTGGCCCATATTTAGCAACTGTGAGGTGAAGATAGGAAGAGCTGGCGTGCTTGCATAAATGTTTCTTAAAGGGGTTGCTAACTTTAAATAAATATTAGTAGCATACTGTTGACCAGTTAAAATAAGAGTCATCCAGCACTGCGCTGCACTCACTCTCTGACGGTTTTCTGCCTCCCTTTTGCTTCTGCAGAACAGGTACATTGCCAGTGCAGCGGTCACGTGCTGATGTCACCATTCAAAAAGCGGGTTGTCTGAACAGTGAAGTAACTCACCGCCTGTCTCTCTCCTCCTCCTTGTAGATTGTAAGCCCTCGCGGGCAGGGTCCTCTGTTGTGCCAGTTGCAAGTCATTCATCGTTATCATTGTACTCGTTTGACATATGTTATGTATGTAACCCCTCTCGAATATACAGCCCCATGGAATCAATGGCGCTTTAAAATAAATGATAATGATGGTGTGTCAATGCTGCAGTGAAAGAAACAGGAACAAGAGAGGCGAGAATAACTTTTTTATTTCATGTTCTTATTTAAAATTTTAAATGGGCAGCAGTATGCCAAAAAAATTAAAAATATATTTATTTTTGGATGACGGGATACGGGGATTTCATGTGCATTGAATTTGGGTATTTAAAAGGCTTGTCCACCTATTTCATATATAATTTCTTGCACGGAATAGCTTTCATCTCTCAGCACAAGAACAGACTGTCGAGTTTCACATGAAAGTTCTCTTTTTCTGGCCATTTTGCGAGTTTAATTGAACCAACAAATAAAATGTCCAATTCTCAACTAGTAAAAAGGAAAGGTCATTTAGGGTTCTCTAATCAAAAAAACTGTTTTTAGCTGTGCTAACAATCCACAAGGGTTTAAAAAATTTTTTCAAAATTCCAATGCTTTCTTACACAGTTGCAAACACAATGTCCCTAAACACTGGATGAGGTTGTTGGAAAGGGCCCTTTTCCCCTTTTTAAGTTGCTTTAACAACCAGATGTTTCAGCATAATATCATTTACCACATTAACTGTATGGGGTTATTTCTGTTTCTTTTAAGTTCGTTTTCATTGAAAAAAAAATTGTGCTTTTCTTTCAAAAATAAGGAAACTTTAAGTCCCCCCAAACTTTTTAACGGTAGTGTGTTATTTATAAATAATATAAAATATATATATATATTATTATATATATAAATATATATTATATAAATATATAAACACACACCACATACACCACCACACACACACATATAATACATAAACCATAATACAAAACCGCAAGCAAAAGAAATAAAGGAAAGACTAAAACACCCAATGTAAACCCAAGTCAATACACTTTGAAAAACAGCCTGTCCATTAAGAATCAAAACTAATTGAATCAATTTCTCCGGTGTTGTGCAAATAAAAGACAGCAGGGAGAAATTTGAAATTAGCAAGACAACCCCAATAAAGGGGGGGTTTTGCAGGTGGTGACCCCAGCCCATTTCTTGTTCTATCCTTTCTGGTGTTGTTTGGTACTTTTCTTTTGGGAAAACCTCACCCCTGATTTTGCATGAGCGGGGTCACAACCCGCAGAAGTTGCTCAGGTAGTGAGTCAAGAGGCACATCAAGCGGCTGGCCCAAGGTAGCGTGCTGACCACAATGTCCAGGCATGGAGCAATACCAAGAAACGGCCAGTACCCAAGACATGAGGGGGCCTAGGACAAAAACCCCGACAGGACTGCTACCCTCCCTTTGTGCAAGGAGGAACGGAGGACAGTGCCAGAACCCCGTAAAAAATTTCATCCAGCAGGCCAATAATATCCCTGTGTCTGCGTCAAACATCAGAAGCAGACTCCTGAGGGGGATGAGGGGCCCCACGTCCACAGTTAATTGTTTGTGTTACAGCCAAGCAACGTGCAGGGCGACTGGCATTTGCCAAAGAACACCAAGATTGGCAGATTCGACATTGGTGCTCTGTGCTCTTCACAGATAAGTAAGGGGTTTAACTGAGCACATGACAAGGCTAGACCTTTAAGAACGTTTCTGCCTCAACATCCTTCGCATGCCCTTTTGGCAGTGGGTCATTATGGTGGGGGAAACCATTTCTTGAATCTACCAGGGGTCCCTGCTACCATTTGGGTACCAGGAAATCCTACCCCTAAATGGTGCAGGGGGCCCTAGGGTTCCTTTGATACTGAAAATGCATCCCTCTGTGGCTGAAGTGTGTTAGTTCCTGCATGATGAAGGCATTGATGTTGGCGGGACCAAGCGGTGGGAGGGAGCCATCTCTTCCAACCAAAAAATTTTTCCCCATGTATATATGTATACACACAGGAGTGAAAAAATATTTAAAGTCAAAAATTTTTTAAGAATTTCAAAAAGGGGCATTGAATGAAATTTCACCAGATGTTGGTAATAAAACCCCTCCAAACCACCAGGCAAAAATCAAACCATAGTGTCTATAAAGTTTTTTGTTTGGGGAAAAAAAAAATCACAGAGGGGAAAAAATATTCAACACATGAAAAAATGAGGGGCAAAAGGCCATGGGAAAATCATGACCCAGCAAAAACTTCAGTAATAGAAAGCAATCCTGCCACTTAGTGATAAATAATATCAGCAGGTTCAATTGATGGCCTATAAAAAGTGTAATTAACAATGTTCCACACAAGAAACATCTCATGATGGGTAAAATCAGTGAGCTGTCTGAAAACCTATGTAACCTTATTGTTGCAAAACATACTGATGGCTTTTGGTTACAGAATAATTTTCTAAACTAATACTTACCAGGTGATTTTGCCCTGTCTTATACATGTTTTACCTGCCCACCGTTGATGGGTTTCACTTAGTTTATTTTTCTCACTATTTTTCCACTGACAATAGGGTTCTATGTTCTAATAGGGTGAGGAGTAAGGTTAGCTAAGGGTCTATCCATGGGGGGTAACCCTTTTCGGGGCATTTTCCCCACTAAGGGTCAGCTTCCTCCTAAAGGCATGTTCACACGGCTTAAAATGGGCCGTATTTCGGTCCGTAATTACGCACCGAAGTGCGCCAATTACGGGCCAAAAACGGCCCATTCATTACGGTAATTCACAGTTCTCATAGAGAACTATGGATTACGTCTCCTCTCCCCGCCCGGCGAATCCGCCGGGGCGGGGAGATATTTGACATGTGAATTACTAGCGGCGTATACGCGCCGCTGGCAATTCAAGTCAATGGGCCGGCGAAGTGCCGGCCCCCCGCTCACTCCCCCGCTCCCGCCCCTGTCCACACGGCTTAATTACGTCCCGCAATTAAGCCGTGTGAACATAGCCTAAGGGTTTTTTAAGGTGAGTTTTTCCCATTTGAGACGGAAGTAATGGACACCTGAGACTACATATCCTTTTGTGATATCACACTGAGGAGTATATCTGAAATGGTAGGCGTAATTATTTATATTTTATATATATATATTATTATATATATTATATATATATATATATATATATATATATATAATATATATATATATATATATATAGTTTTGCTAACTCTTTACAGATTAATACATTGACTCTAGCATCAACATTCTGTGAGGCCTTTCTTATGCATTTTGTATACACTATATATATATATCAATGAAAAAATTGCAGCACTCCAGGTAAATCCAAAGTTCAAAAGTAGAAAAGTGACTTTATGCCCACAGGGTTCCCAAAACCGCCTTTCCCGGCTCTCAAGACCCCTTTGGTGAGAGGAGCCCAAAAAACGTGGTTTTTTGGAAAAATTTTGGGAACAAAAAATTTTCACTTTTTCTACTTTTGAACTTTGGATTACCTGGAATTGGCATAAATTTTTTTTCCCATTGATTAAAAAATGAAAAATTTTTTAAAATTAAAATTATTTAAAATAAAATTAAAATATATAAAAATATATATAAAAAAAAAAAGGAAAAAAGGAGAAAACAAGGGGGGCACAATGGGTGAAGTACGTTTGGTGGAACGTATAAGTTGAGAAATTTTAAATCAATCACCGATTTGGGGTTGCGCTTTTGTGTAGAGGAAACAACTCTAAATTTTAAGATACAGGGTTTTTTTACTGTAGCCGTACCCCTTTCTATAGGGGCTGCTGAGTTCCCGAAAGCGGGGCCCCGCCAAAGAAAAAAAGGAAAAAGAGGAAAAAGAGGAAAAAAGGGTTTTGGAAAGGGGGGTCCCCAACCCCTTTGTTTAATCCAAGGAAATGCCAATGATGCGGGGCAGGGAAAACCCAGAAAAAAAACCTTATTATTCAAAAAAGGCTAGGGGGATACCCTCGGGCCAATTTTTAAAAAAATTTTAAAAAGGGTAAAAACTCAAACCTTTTTGCGTTTTAATAAAATCGTTTCCCCAAAAGGGATAAAATGTTTTTAATTTGGCTTTAAAAAAACATTTAAAGGACACAGGGGAAAGAAAACGGGTTGAATAAAAAATCAATCAAAACTAAACAAAGAGATCAAATTGGTGAAATTCATTTGGGTAAAGGTCACACATCCCCCAGATCACAAGACAGGGGGGTTTAAATTAGGAGGGAAACATGGCCCAAAATTTCCCGGGTTTCTTTGCTTTAAAAAGGGTTTTCATCACAATGTTTTTCCCTTTTTGTTTCCCTAGGGATTTTTTTACATTTATTTCTTTTCCCGCTTTTTTTGGGGGAAAATTTTTTGCTATATGTTATTTTTTTGAGTTCAAAAATCGGGATTTTTACGTAATTTTAAAAACAGAAAATTGAAAATTTTTTTTGTTTGCATACTTTTTAATTTTTCAAAAAGTGTCGTTTATAAAAATTGCCGAAAAAAAGGGGTTGGGTAAAGTGCTATTGTCTTCTTATCATTAGATTCATTAAATTTTTATACAATTTAACCGTCTTTAAGTGTGAATAGTGTTCATCTGTTTATTCCTTTTACTTCCATAGTTTTTTTACTGCGGTTCTCTTTCTTTTTTATATCCGTCTGCTAAAGTTACCCCCTTTTTATTCTAAAATTTCATTGCTGTGATTTTTAACGTAATTTGCCCAAAAGTAAAGTTTGCTTAAATTTAAAATTTTTTAACATAGGGGCGAAAAAAAAAATTTAGAAAAAAGGGAAAAGAAAGGGGTTGTGGGGCCTTTTATCGTTAAGGAATTTAGTGTGGGATTGGGGCATGGTTTCCCCTTTAAATAAAAGGTATAGTCAAATTGGCATATATATAAAATTTTTTAAAACCCAAAATTAAAAAATTTCTGTGGAAATGTGGTTTTTGGTTTTTTTAAAACTTTTATCTATATTTGTTTAGTATAAAAAAACAAAATTTTACAAAAAAAACCCCGAATTTTTCCTGCTCTATTAACGGGTCAACTCTAAAGGGGTTTATTTAGTCCACGGGGGTTTTTGGTACCCCCGCTTTTTAATCCAATAATCTCTTTCTTCCCCGAGCTGGGAATTTTTTTTTGGACTGTGTTCAGGTCGGGATTTAACGGCTGGGGATCCCAATAATTAAAGTTTTTTAAACATTTTAGCTCCTTTTCAGTGTTTTGGGTACACTTTTTTTCATATCCCCCCCGTTTGGTACATGTCGATGGCCGTTTCAATCTTATGTGGAGTGGGATGGGGTTTTCTGCCCACTATTATTTCCACATACGCAATCTAGGAAATTGCAAAGGTGCTCTAATTTTTAGATGATTTTCAAAGAAAAACTATAAATAACTTGAAAAAAATTTTTTCCCGTTCACTATTGTTTTTCCATATGTGTTCGCCATGCATTTTTTTTTTGGTTTTTGCTGGGGGCAATCAATTCTTTAGGTTTTGGGGCCTTCTAAAGATAAACTAGGATTTTTTGGGAAAAATGGGCCCAAAGGGATGAACCTTTTTTAATCAGATCCGTACTTTGAAGAATTTCTCTTAAAAAAAAAAAAAATAGAATTCCTGGATTTACAAATATTCAATAAAAATGGAAAATTAACCACAACCACCTATTTTAAAAAAGTTGATATTGGTGGCTTGCCATGTAGGAAAGCAGAAGCAGATTGCATGAGCTTCTCCTGGGACTTCAGCATATAATCGAAAAAAGGCACTTTTAATGGGGCACAAACGCAACAAAAAGGCAGCCACGGCTGCTGGAACTGCTCCTGAGGCACAGGGGCTGCCAATCTCCAATTATTTTGCCCCGCTGCAAGGGGCTGAAGATGGGGGGCCCGTTTTCCCTCCCCGCGCGCGGAACATGGCCCATCTTCCGCCGACCCCCCTGCCCTTTGGCCATCGCAACAAGCTCACAGTCGCTTCCCCGGGACCCACGCTAAAACCTGCGCCCACCCCCGGGGATCACCCGACTTTGGGCCGGGACACAGGAGGAAAGGGGGCGTGCGCCCCAAGTGCGTCTTCCCTGCAGCAGCGGGAACCTTTGGCCACCCCCCGAGGCCCCCGACCCCGGCTGTTCCTGCACAGTGGAGGAGACAGCCGGAGGGAAACAGGTCAGTGTCAGGGGAGAGACAGCCTGCCTTATACAAAGGACTCCCAGACTGCCGGGTCAGCTCCACCGGGCCCAGGCAGCTCACCAGGGCCGCAATTGCACCACCAGGATGTGGCTGGGGGGGAGGGGGCCCCCTCTAAAGGGGGAAATACATGGCCTCAGGGATGAGCGCTTATTAACGGGGAAACCCCGGGGGGCCACACCCTCCTACCCCACACCCCAAAAATGGTACCACATGGGCGCATCAGGCTCTACCAAAAGCCAGATATGCAGCTCCCGACCCCCCTATACAGGACACCTCACATGCTGCAATCACCCCTTAGCCTGAAACTGACGCAAGATCCTCACGGCTTCGAGCCCCCCACAACCAACTTCCCCTCAGAAACAGGAAAAGGGTGGCCGGGGGCTTGCAAACAGCGCCCCACGCCACGGGGGAGTTGGGCACATCACGTAGATGCCCTTGGGGGCTATCACTGGGGGCTTAGGGAATCCCCATAAAAAGTTCATCGCAGAAACCCAGACCCCCTAATCTCCCTTCGGTGACGGGGATATCCCAGTCAACACCCCGGGGGGGTTCCGGCATTTTGGGGGGGTGGCGGGGTTCACACGGGGGGTGGGGATACTTACCTTCTGTGTCGCTGATGTGGGGGGCCCCCCTGTCCCCTGACCCCGCCCGGATCCCCCCTAAGGGCCCAGGCCCCTCGGTACCCAGGGACAGAATCCCCCCTCCTGGGCCTCAACCCGAACTCTTTCACTTGGGGCGGCACCCCCTTCGCCCAAGAATGTGGATACTCCTTCCTCTCCCCCTAATCTACCCCCCCGACATTCTAATACCCAGTCGGGACTCTACTTCCCCTGAGACCCCCTACAACCCCTTGGCTCTCCCCTGAACTCAAGGCGCCCCCTTCTCTTCTCCCTTCCAAGATTGATATGCAAAATATGGCCAGAGGATGGGGCAAGCGTGGGGGGCGGAACGGAGACCAGCCCGATGAATGTGACAATCTCCAGACCAAGTGATCAGCTAGAGAAAATCAAAATAAACCACCTTTCATCAATCCCCGGCCACAGTGTCGGAGCACCTCTCGTCAATTACAACTTTAAACCCCGATAGACGATCTTAAAAATCGAAATCGAGGGAAAACGCGGGATAAAAGGTTTCCGGAGTCCGTGAAAATGGAGAGTTAACCCCCACATTTAAAAAAAATTTTCAACACCACCTTGGAAGGCCGGGGAAATTTTTATGGGTTTATATAGACCCCCGGGGCGTCCGACCTCAGAGCATGATGCAACCCCAAGAGAGTGATATGTGGGGTTCACCATTAAAACCCTTTAAAGAAGAATCAGCAAAGGGCCCCTATTTTTTACAGCGATTGAACCGGGGCCAAAGCTTTTCTTTTTTCCCCGGATTTTTCAAGACTACTCTTCGCCTCCCTGCGTTTAGACCATTTTGTCGTCCTTTCAATCCGGGAATATCCCCAAAGGGGATTTCCCTTCTCCCCCCCAAAATAAAACCGGGACAGCTCCTCATCTTGCGGTTCCGGCGTTTTGCCCACCCTTACGCTCCCTTGGGTCTCCCAAACGTTGCCTTCCCGGGACGGGGCCACGGCTATATCGTAGATCCAGCCCCCCGTAGGAAACCCCACCAAGGGCGCTAAACCCCCAAACGACCTTCACCGACCCTCCAAAGTTCAGGCCCGCCGGCGTCAAGGGAGCCCTGAGATTCAACCATCCAGGATGAAACCAAAGTTGAGGAGAGTTTGGGTTTAAAAAAACGGAAATTCAGACTGGCTCATGGCCTTTTGGTGAAACTTTCTGTAATAACACACACGGGTTCTCTCTAATAGGTCTATTGTTAGACCTCGTCTATCATCTTGGTTCTCTGAATACTGATATTAATTGTCAAGAGTATTATGACTAGAATAGATATGCTTATAGTGCCTTTGAGGTGCTGCCCTGGTGCAGGTCGAGGTACCCCCCCCCCCCACCATTCCCCCCCCCCTCTTCCCCATGCCCCCCCCCCTTTTTTTTTTTTTCCCCCTTTTTCGCCCTCTCTTAGTCCCTTTTGTTAAGTCTTTAGATTTCTCTCCCTTTCCTTCCCCAATAAAGGGCCTCGCCCCTGGCCAGGTGGGTCACTTCTTTTCCTTTTTTTTTTTTTATGAAAGGGGGTGCCCCGGGGAGGAGGTGCATTGGGGAAATTTGGAAATGTTTTCCCCTCTCCTTTATTTTTTCTTGCTCTTTTCTGATAGTTACCCCCCATAGTTTTTGCCCCTCCTTCCTATTGGATGGTCTATGCAGTACAGGTCTGCGATGTTAGATGGTTGGCCTCCGGTTATTGGGCCCCCCTTTTTTTTTTGTTTTTGAATATTTTTTTTTGGTTTTAAAAAAAATTTTTTTGCTCGAAGGCCCCGGGGCGCTATCTTGTTCACTTGAGGTTTGTATTTATCCCTTTTTGCCCTCTTAATGATGGATAATTTTAAATTAACGTCCTTAAAATTTTAAGGGTTCAATTTCCCCCGAAAAACGCTCACAAATTCTGTACCACCTTTATAAACAAAAGTCCCAGATAGTCTGTATCCAAGAGACACATCTCCTCTCGTCCCACATACAATCCTACCGCAACCGATACTTCCCTGCCTGGTGCCATAACAGTAGTTCATCTGCGAAAGTAAAAGGAACCATCTTCTTTAATAAGACCTGCCGTAAATTTAGAACATTCAAAGATGCAGGGCATATTCGTCAAATCACACTGGGGCCCCAAATATACACGGTAGAAACTTTTAGCCCCCAATCGGGCAACTCCCCTTTTAGCAAAAACTCTAGAAAACCTTCCCTGTTTTGTCGGGGGGTAGATTTTTTTTTGTGGAGATCAAAATCTTGCACTCACTCCACAATAGATCTTCCTCAGGTCACCAGGCAGTGTCTTTTCATACATTTAAAAGTAAAAAAGCTGCTGCCCCTTTTTTTTTTTTTCCCTCCCCTTAATTCCCTTACAGATCGATACATTTTCCACAGCACTCTCCCTGTTACGGGGTGTCGGCTTCAATAGGCACATAAATTTTCTGCCCATGCGCCGGTTCCTGCGACCTTGCTCTACCGATTTTCAGAGGTCGAATTTGAGTGGAGATTGAATGAGTCGCTATTGTCCGACTCCTTATGCTTATCTGATTTACAGAAAGCAATCAACGAATTCACTCAAACTCATGCTAGGAACACATCATCTCCGCAAACCCAGTGGGAAGCGTTAAAATGCGTACTGAGAGGAATTCTTATAAACACGGGTTTTTCCCCATAAAAAGCAGGGCCTCCTTCAACTTTAAACCCTCTGACCACTAGCTACACAGGGAAAAGATAAAAAGTCCCCGGGTCTGGACTGCTTTTCGAACTTGAAACTCATAAAACTGAATTTTAGTGTGGAGAAAAGGGGATAAAAAACCGCCCATTATGCTCCAGCTCTTTTTACTTTTGAGCAATAAACCAGGGCAGATTCCCGGCCCGGCATTTAAAAACAGGAGAGGGCATTATTTTTCCTAGCATCAAGGATCAGGAGGGCAAAACGCAATCTAACGGAAGAAATTTTTCAGGGTTTTTTAATCACATTCTACTTAATAACTGTCGGCCCACAAACTAACGACTGCCTACAATCTTATTTGGCAAAGCGGCCCCTTCCGCGTCTATCGGGAACAATTTTTCCCTCCCTTTAAGCACCCTTTTTCAAAAAGGGGGCTGCATGTGCCCCTAGCGTCTCTGGCCACCGGAAAGGCCCGGGGAGAGGATACACTGCCCTGTTTAAAAACCTTTTAAAGAGGAAAATAAAACAACCCCTTTTTTCGCCTTTAATGCCGTCTCTCTGGAACCCCCTTTTGACGCGGGGTTCCCGCGAGCTCACATTGTTGTAATTCCAAAGGGCCCGACAAAGACCCCCTTACAAAAAAGAATTATCGTCCCCTATCCCTGATAAACCGGACGCTAAAAACTATCTAAAAAACTTGCCACTCGGGTTAAACCCCCCTGTTTATTCCTGTTCATTTTGGGCCAGGGTTTGGGTTTCACCCTTTCCCGGGGGGGCGGAGACAACACCCTTAAAACCTTTTTCTTTGTTACAAATGTCCCCTTCCCACAAATACCGAGGCCTTTTCCTTCATTAACGCCGAAAAAAGGGTTTTTTATCGGGTAGCATGGCCCTTCCCGGAAAGGGACCCTGGAATCCCTGGGGTTTTTGGCCCAATGATGTGCAAAAGATTTTGGCCTTACATTGCACTCAAGTCAAAAAAGTATTAACGGCCTACTTTCGGGTCCTTTTACATCAAAAAGGGACCAGCCCGGGGGGGGGTCCGCTCTCCCCCATCCTTTTTTGTTCGGTAAGGAGCAGATGCAGGCCATACGGGACCCCGAATTCAGGGGACCGGGCAGGTGGTTTTCCCAATTTTTAAAATTTCCGCAATGCGGATGATCTATTACTTTACCTCACGGACCGACTGAGTCCCTCCCACGGCTAAGGGGTTCTGGGGGAGTATGGGTTCCCAAAACACAAAATCAATTTATCCCAAAAACCCAGTCCTACCCTTTAATATCCCCCTTTGGCTTGTCTCAAATTTTAATCCTCATTTCATTCCCGTGGAACACGCATCTTTAGGTATTTGGGGGTCCAATCCCTTCTCTCGGGCAAAAATTTTGATCTGAAATTTTGTCCCAATGCTTTCCAGGATAAAACGGATCTTTGAAATGGGGGCAAGGGGACTTTTCATGGATCGGCGATCAACATCCCTTTAAAATGAAGTCCTACCCAGGCTTTTAACTTTTTCCGGGAATCCTATCTTTTACGAATCTTTCTTTAAAGACTTGGACGGGGCCCCCTTCGTTTGTCTGGGGCCGGGGGCCCCAGATCCAAGTTAAAATCTGTCGCGTCCAAAACTGAAGGGAGGTTTCACTGCCAATTTTAGGGTATTTTTTTTAGCCGCTTACCTGCGCACAGGATTTCCTTTGCCAGGACAAACCCCAAAATTTGGGGTTTTTTAGAATCCCAGTGACAAGGCCCCATTGCAGCTTTACCCCGGCCCCCACCCCGATATTGTCAAGGGGGCTTGCTATGCCGTATCCCTCTAGTAGCGCGAACCTCCGTTTTAGTGCGTATGCCTCCAAGATGCGGCTATATCCCCTGGGAGGCCCCTGACCCCCTTTTGGGTAATCCGGCTGTGCCTGAGACTCTATCCTCGGCAGTAGTTAGCTTGACAGAGGTAGAGGCTCCTTTTCCGGTGATTGAACACTTTCTGTCATCATCAGGAATAAAGGGCTATGAGGAGCTGACAGAGAATGCTGGCTGCAGAAACTTTTTTTAGACTCATTACTATGTTCGGACCCGTACTCAAATGGGAAAAGCACTTTGGGTACCATAGGGCCCCCATACTTTTGAATTATGGGCCTAGGCAAATACTCGATAGACGCACCCTTTCTTTGGGCCTTTTTCAGCTATTGACTGAATTCAGGAAGGGGGGAAGCCCTTTTTCAACACATGGGAAAAGCAAATAAATGTACAGTTGTCAAAAAAAGACTGGAAAAAACATTCAATTTAAAGCATGATCCTCTTTCCTAAAAGCCCAAGAAAATTTCATTAAAAATTGTTTTTAATGGTATCGAGTTCCGGCTCGGTTAATGTTGTTGTTCCCAGGATCTTCTGATGTCTGCTGGGGTGTAATCGAAGGGGACAAGGTCATATATGGTGGGTTTTTCCAGTTTCTACAGCCCTTTTTTGGGTTTAAAATATTCACATACACGCTTTAAAAGGATAAAATTACGATACCCCCCCCTACCCCTTTCTTTTGTTTCACATACCCCCTTTTCCGAATCCACCTTGAAATCGCATTGATACATTTTTGCTATTGGCGCAAGACGGTAAACCCAACATGGCTCTCTGTTCTTGTCCATCGATTACACGGTTTAAAGAAATCCAAGCCTCCCAAAAAGGGTTTGGGGGAATTTAAACAGACTCTCCCCCGCAGTACAGTAAGTACTTGGCTACATGGGGTGATTGGAATTTTAGTGGGTCGAGCCTCTATGGATCTTACCTTTTGAGTAATGTCACCCTTTTCTTTTTTTGGGTCACCAATCTCTCAATTACAGAATTGCCCCCACTTATAGTGTTCCGCTGAGCGTCTGTCAGTTTTTGGTTCATGGTTTTTGTTTATTTTTTTTTAACACTTTTTCTTTATAGGCTATTGGGCCGAGTCAATATTCATGTGATGCTCTCCTGCTCCCATGAGCGGGGTATGCTTCAACATTTTGGGGAAGGTGCCCCTTGGGGGGAAGCTGCATTTGTTCCTAAGGGGTTGGTTTGTGGGGGGGATGGTTGCCTCCCCCTTTTGGGGTAGGGGCTCCCCTTACTTTGTTTCTAATCAATAAGTGCTTTTACCATGTTTCCTCCGATGTCTCCCGATTCCCCCTTTGTGACTCTTATAATACAACAGTATGATTGAGATGCCATTTTGACATGTGCCACCCTGCCCCCCCCCTCTTCCCGATCCTTTCCCTTCCTACACTCGCATTTACCTACAGTCCTGAGGATCAGATACTATGTGATTGTTTGACTTGATTTTTACATTTTATCTTTAAAAAAACTTTTTTGAAAAAAAAAAAAAAGTTTATATTTAAACATATATCAATTTTTTACAGCGGGGCCCTCACCCCCATGGCTCAATAACCCCTTATTCAGTTTAAAAAAATCAGAAGGAACTGTACCGAAAACCAGGACTTCTTGAATCAAGCAACAATAATAGAAAAAAAAAGATTTCAGGAAAAGAAGTATCCTGACAAGTTGCTACAGGATGCAAAAATTAGAGCCAGTAATTTAACCCAAAAAGAATGTATAGAAACAAAGAAAAAAGGCCCAGAAACTAATCCCAAAAAACAATATGCCTTAATAACACGGTACAATTCGTCCCAAACAACAATTAGAGAAATTCTTCAAAAGTACTGGTATCTGATTAAAAAAGATTCATACCTTGGCCCAATTATTCCCGAAAATCCTAGCCTCATCTTTAGAAGAGCACCAAACCTAAAGAATCTGATTGCACCCAGCAGAACCAGAACAAAAACAACAAAAAAAACATACCGATTCCTCATCAGTGGATAGGGCGGGTAGCTTCCCCTGTAATGCGCCGGGATGCATATGCTGTAAAACAATCCGTGAAACAGATAAAATTATTTCAAATTATTCTAATGATAGTTTTTCTTTGAAATATCATCTAAACTGTACGAGCACCTTTGTCATATATGTCCTAGATTGCGTATGTGGCAAATAATATGTGGGCAGAACCACATGCCCACTCCACATAAGATTGAACGACCATCGAGCATGTACCAAACGAGGGGATATGAAACAAAGTGTAGCCAAACACTGCATGATCAAAACTTTAATGTATTCAGGATCACAACCGTTGATACCGTACCTGAACACAGTCCAAATAAATTCCAACTACTGAGGAAGAAAGATGTATTGGATCTACAAGCTGGGTACTCTACACCCCCGTGGACTAAATGAAGCCATAGAGTTGATCCGTTAATAGAGCAGGAAGATTTCATGGTTTTTAGTATAATTGCTTCTTTTCTACTAAACTAATATAGATAAAGATTTTAAACCAACCACATTTGCACAACACTTTAAGTAGGTTTATAAGAATATATATATATGCACACATTTGACTATACCTATAATTCAAGAGGACCAGTGCCCCAATACACACTGAATTCATAACGATAAGAAGGCACACAGCACTTTACTGTACCTTCTTCTAACATTTTTATTTCGACATATGTCGAAAAATTAAATGTATGCAAACATATAAATTTGCAAATTACTGCTCAAAATCACAGCAATGCAGGATTTAGAACTCAAAGAGGTAACATATAGCAAAACAGATATAAAAAAAGAAAGAGAACCGCATGTAATTAACTATGGAAGTAAAAAGGAATAAACAGATGAACACTATTCACACTTCAAGACTGTTATTGTATGAACATATAATGAATCCATAATGATAAGAAGACACATAGCACTTTACCCAAGCTCTTTTTTCGACATCGACACATGTTGAAAAATTAAATGTACAGTCTTCTATTTTCACATGATCTGTTGCCCTCTGGTTTTTCTGTGTGTTTGTCAGATGTTTTTATCACATACAGAAATACAAGTGCAATCATATTATGATTAACAAAAGCTTTTATTGACAGTTAGAATGAGTTAATGCAGCAAGTCAATATTTGCAGTGTTGACCCTTCTTCAGGACCTCTGCAATTCTCCCTGGCATGCTCTCAATCACCTTCTGGACCAAATCCTGACTGATAGCCGTCCATTCTTGCACAATCAATGCTTGCATTTTGTCACAATTTGTTGGTTGTTGTTTGTCCACCCGTCTCTTGATGATTGACCACAAAATCTCAATGGGATTAAGATCTGGGGAGTTTCCAGGCCATGGACCCAAAATCTCTGTTTTGTTCCCTGAGCCATTTAGTTATCACCTTTGCTTTATGGCAAGGTGCTCCATCATGCTGGAAAAGGCATTGTTGATCACCAAACTGCTCTTGGACGGTTGGGAGACGTTGCTCTTGGAGGACATTCTGGTACCATTCTTTATTCATGGATGTGTTTTTAGGCAAGACTGTTAGAGAGCCGATTCCCTTGGCTTAGAAGCAACCCCACACATGAATGATTTCTGGATGCTTTACAGTTGGCATGAGACAAGACTGGTGGTATCGCTCACCTTGTCTTCTCCGAACAAGCTGTTTTTCAGATGTTCCAAACATTCGGAAAGGGGATTCATCAGAGAAAATGACTTTACCCCAGTCCTCAGCAGTCCACTCCCTGTACCTTTGGCAGAATATCAGTCTGTCCCTGATGTTTTTTCGGGAGAGAAGTGGTTTTCTTGCTGCCCTCCTTGACAACCAGGCCTTGCTCCATGAGTCTCCGCTTCACAGTGCGTGCAGATGCACTCACACCTGCCTGCTGCCATTCCTGAGCAAGCTCTGCACTGCTGGTAGCCCGATTCCGAATCTGAAACACTTTTAAGAGACGCTCCTGGCGCTTGCTGGTCTGTCTTGGGCGCCCTGGAGCCTTTTTGGCAACAATGGAACCTCTCTCCTTGAATTCCTTGATGATGCGATAGATTGTTTACTGAGGTGCAATCGTTCTAGCTGCGATACTCTTCCCGGTTAGGCCAGTTTTGTGCAGTGCAATGATGACTGCACGTGTTTCTTTAGAGATAACCATGGTTAACAGAAGAGAAACAATGATGCCAAGCACCAGCCTCCTTTTAAAGTGTCCAGTGGTGTGATTCTTACTTAATCATGACAGATTGATCTCCAGCCCTGTCCTCATCAACACCCACACCAGTGTTAATGGAGCAATCACTGAAACGAGCTGGTCCTTTTAAGGCAGGCCTGCAATGAAGTTGAAATGTGTTTTGGGGGAAAAAGTTCATTTTCTAGGCAACTATTGACTTTGCAATTAATTGCTGTTAAGCTGATCACTCTTTATAAACATTCTGGAGTATATGCAAATTGCCATTATAAAACCTGATGCAGTAGACTTTGTAAAAATTAACATTTGTATCATTCTCAAAACTTTTGGCCATGACTGTATGCAAACAAAAAAATTTGCAATTACTGTTTAAAATTACAGTAATATCTGATTTAGAACTCAAGAAATAACATATAGCAAAATGACCTCAAAAAAAAGAGAAGAGAACTAAATGTAATAAATCATAGAAACAAAAAGGAATACATTGTGCTGAACCCTTTGAAATGCAAATGACTGGCATTTAGGACCATGTTTCATCCTACTTCATCCCTACCTGTCTTGTGATCTGGATGATGTGTGACTGACAACTGAATACACCAATTAGATCTCTTTGTTTAGTTTGATTGATGTTCTATTCAACCTGTTATCTGCACTGTGTACCTTTATAATGTTTAAACAAGATACAGTAGATCATTCACCCCCTGAGGAAGCGTTTGATAAACCGCGAAATGCGTCGGGTTTTACTGCTTTTAAATTGTTTAGATTGGCTGAGGTTATCGCCCTAGCCTTTTTAGAATAATAAGGTAATTTTCTGGATCTCCCTGCCTGCATCATTGGCATTCCTGGATACACAGGTGCACCGGTTCCACCATCTTCTTTTTCCTCTACTATCTATCTATCTATATAGTAGAGGAAAAAGAAGATAGAGTAACCTCAAAACATTCTAAAACTTCACATTTTATAATCCCAATGATATATATGTATAAATATATTGACTCTAGCATCATCATTTTGTGAGGCCTTTCTTACACATTTTATATTGATAATATATATATATATATATATATATATATATATATATATATATATATATAATATAATATATATATTGCATAAAAAGTGCATAAGAAAGGCCTCACAAAATGGTGATGCTAGAGTCAATATATTTATACATATATATCATTGGGATTATAAAATGTGAAGTTTTAGAATGTTTTGAGGTTACTCTTTTGTGCCGGCGAGCTCTTTACATACAGAGTTTCCATATGATTTGTATCTGACACTGGCAGTGATTATAAAAATAAACTATTAGCACTTCTATTTATTAAAACACTCTTAAACGTTTGCAAAGGGCTGTTAGGCTGAATTCACATGGTGTACTGCGGCACGTACCTGTGCGCGCCACCATAAGCCTGCTGTTGAAAGTACGAGCTAAATAGTTAAAGTTACTCGGCACACTGTTGAGAACAAGACCTTATCAGTGCTGGGCGGATATTCCAATCCATATTAAAGGGGTTGTCTCATCTCATAATTTCATAGGATGCATGAATTAAATAATGCTGCTTTGCTCTGTCACTTCCTGGTCAAGCTGTCTGTAATTAGCTTAGGAGCTCTGTGTATTCAGACTTCTGCTAATCAGATAAACTCAGAAGCTTCCCTGCTCCTGACAGCCTGAGATTTAAGTAAACAGAAGCAATTACTCTTTTGTCTGAAAGATCAGATAACAAACAAGCTCTCCCTGTCCAGAGTTTTGTGCTGCTGGGACCTGCGTGATGACATCACTCCCTGCTATCAGATGGAACAAACAGCAGGGAGGGGAGATGTACACAGGTCGGTTACTTGGGAACTAGATAGAGCCAGGAAGGTGATAAAATCATTTGTAGCTCCTTAACAAAAAAAAAATTAACGCAATATATTTTGAAATTGTCTTCTTTTAGTGTTCCCTACATGTTGAAAGCTAATATTTGTAGCGAGACAACCCCTTTAAGTCCAATTTATATAATCACCCACAAATCAATTTTCAGGAATTATATGTTTTTTTTTTTTATTAAATTTTATCATGCAAAAGATAATAAGAGACTTCAATAAACGCTTTCAGTCGAGAATAGACCGTTTTCAAATTTGGAGACTCAGCAGTCTCTTGTGATTCACACCGAGCTACGGCCGGTCTTCTTTCTTGCTTTACTTGCCGACAGGTGATATATATTATACCTATTTTGGTGCGCCTGCACCCTCTATTCAATTATAGCGACAAATTTGAAAAAGGTCCATTCTCGACCGAAAATGTTTCTTGAAGTCGCTTATTTTTTGAATGATAAAATTTAATTTAAAAACCCCATAATTTTATCAAATCGATTCATGTGCGGGTGATTATATAAACTGAGCTGGTCAGCGGGTACTTTCATCAGTGCCCGGCCCGGCCTCCTAATCAGTTCAGTATCCCCCGGCGTGCAAGCTCCAGAAAGCTGTGATATGTCACTTCTTTGTACGGGCGCATACCGTGCGCAGAGGAATATGTCTGCCTTTCATAGCTCTCACTGCTATGATTTTAATGTATGTACACGGTCACTGATCAGATCTGACGATGATCTGACAATCGGATTCCTCAGTGCGCAACGTACGCCATTAAAAAGAAGCATCACTTCTTCCAGGTGCTTATGTACCGAGAAACAGGAATGCATAGGAGGCAGAGAGCAGCCTTGGGCCATAGTGCATTGAGAACACGCTTGTAGGCAACAGGGCTGTGGAGTCGGCTAGCCAAAGCCCCGACTCAGACGCCTCAATTTCCTAAACCTCCGACTTCCTCATACATGGCGCAGGTTTAAGTGATAACTTTACTATAGTAAAGTGGTAACATCAGACTGTTTATCACCTTATGATACAATAATCAAGCTATTTAGGAAGGACACTGACAAGCAAAAGGGTAACAATGTTTTGATCTTTTGAACACTTGTGGGTAGAGTTGAAGAAAAAGCTGTATTTGTATCCAAGTCCAGTCTGCACCAACATCGGGAATGTGTAGAAGAGATCTGGGATCAGATTTTAGTCAAGATATGCTTGAATCTGATCCAGAGCCCAGAAGGATTCAGGCAGTGCTGAAAACCAAAGGTGGATTTCCCAAATACTAACAAAATAATAAAAATTAACATTTAGATTTTTAGGAGCAAAACAGTAACAATGCAGTTACAGGAAAGAATCTGCAGAACTAAGCAGATGCTAAATACTTGCAAGTCAAATGTATGTATAAGATAGGTAAGATGACTGTACATAAAATTACAGTAACCTCATATACAATGCTGTAGTGGATGGTGAGATATGGAGCCTGAAAGTCACAAGTTCAAAACATTGTTACCCTTTTGCTTGTCGGTGTATAATTTATTTATTGGATATGACTTTAGAACACAAAAAAAATTGTAAATATGCAAAACACTGCAGGAACATTTGTGGAGTCTGTGAATTTGTTCTGAGAATAGTATTGCCTCCATCAGATCCTGCATACATAACCTCACATCTGATCTAATTATTTCCAGGCTAGAGAACGGCCTCTCTACACTAACTTGGGGGCAAAGCGGTGACTACAGGGGCAACATCTTAACAATGTCAGGGTATAAAGGAATTGCCTCAGCCACAGTCAGTTTAGATGAATGGTTGATCTTCTACTTCTTTGAAAGCAGATGAAAAATTTTGCTGAAATCTGTTTGCCATGGAAGCAGGATCTTTTCCCCTGGGGCAGCGCTTTGCCTGCTCCATGTCATCAATTACACTCCTCATGTGATGAGGCTGAAGATATGGGAGCAGTAGCACTGGCCGGACCCAAGTCCTCTGGCTCTTTGCACTGCATCGAACTAACTGGACCAACTAATTATATATACGGTATATATGACGACACCGACTCCACAGCCCTGGTAGGCAACAACAGTGCTAATGAAGGCGGACTGCGGGCGCACAGGTACGCTGGATGAACATGCCCTTAGAGATGCACACATTGCCCAGAACTGTCATCGCAGCTTGCCTAATACTAGAAAGTACAGGACAACAGAAACGCACTGGTTACTATGGCAACAATAGCGCCCTCCCGCTGACCGTAACAGGCAGTCAGAACCGGTAGCCCAGGGCTCCTCTCACCTGCTCCCTCTTATCCCCCTCAGCACTCAGTCGCTACTGTCAGAGAAGCGGAAGCTGTAAACGTCATCAACAAGCGCACAGCCAACCTACACATATTAGTACGTCATGACTGCGACACACGGCGCGCTCCATCTTTGAATTTACCGACACAGTCAAGGTTGAAGAAAGTATATGGTTTCCAGGCGTTACTCGTTTACTGCTTACATGAAATTACGGTACACGCTATTTGATAGAGGCACTTTTTTTTCCTATCCGTCAATATTATGGCACAGCAAGGTCCTTGCCCTTAAGTAAGATGGCGGATTGAGGAGGAGCACGTGACCTGTGACAGGCTGACGTTTCTATCAGAATCCCGGAAGTGGAGCGGGAAGTGACAGCGGGGCGAGATAGAGTACGATGGGAGGAGAGGCCAAGAGCAGCCCGCAACCTGTACCTGGCATGTGAGCAGCGCCGAGGGGGCATTGTGGTGCGATCACGGGCAGCGGGTCCTGCCAGCAGACACGCGTATCCTGGCATAGGCAGGTCGTGAGGGTGCTGACAGCAGGGGAACGTGCATGTATTGTACTAGCTCATGCCCAGGACCCCAGTCATAGATAATACGTAGAAGAGGCTTTCCTCAGTGCTATCCACAGAACGGATGAGCCCCTCCAGATCTATCTACAGCATTGATGTACCTGATGCTCCATAGACTGCTGTTGATGGATCCTGCAAAGAAAGGAGGGGATTTCATGTGATACAATTAAAGGGGTGTTTCCGTTTATTTCAATGAATGCTAAATGGGCCCCATCCTCCCCTATCACAGCAGTGGGGGATCAGGAGGGGGGTGTTCCCGCACTCTGACTATTGAATACTCATTGTGAAAAGCTAGAACACCTCTTTAATGTCATCCGTCATCTTATATAAACATATTGTAAGGCTGATGAGTGGCTTGTGGCTCTGTCGTCTATAGCAACTGAATGCAGGCTGGCTGCTCTGTACTATGGAGAATGGGTAGAGGCTGGAACACCTTCTACAGCCTTATATTGAAGGGGTTGTCTCACTACATTGATTCATCTTACCTCAGTTCTGTTTTTTTTTGTTTCACTTTGAATTCAGGGGCGTGTTTGCTGTCTTCCACTAGGCTGCAGTAGAACCAGGTCTGTAGCTATAGCAACCAGTGCTGGCAGCCTATCAGGAGAGATCAAACAGGGTCTGTAGCTATAGTGACCAAGAGGGGATATCTTGGAATAGGTAGGACACTGTTAATGGATACATTGCAAAGTGACTTGTTTTTGCAAGATCTTTAACATAAAAAACAATCGTTGTAGTGAGACAACCCCTTTAATGGATTGTAGCTCCAGGAGATCTGGGACTGCAGAGAGTGCAAATTCTTTCCATTGTGTTGCATAAAAAACTGTAAATCATACAAAGCAGAGTGGTTCCCCAAATGCAGTGTATGTGTGTATATGCGGTATGGGCCATCAGAGGCATCTGGTTAGACATGTACTTAAAATGGCATTATGTACTGGGCCTCATGTATGAAAACTGTTTAGGTCTAAGACTTTCTTTGTTGCCCATAGCAACCAATCAGAACTCGTCTTTCATTTTTTCAGAGCACTATATGAAATTAGGGGAGATCTAATTGGTTGCTATGGGCAATAAAAAAAGTCTTCGACAGATAGTTTTTATTATTAAGGCCTGGGTGTATGTATATTTTCTTTCTATCCTTCTCTTCTTTCTCTCTCTATCTATCTATCTATCTATCTATCTATCTATCTAGTGCAGTCATAAACAAAACTCGTGTCAAAAATCGCAAGTCTTTTGTAAGGAAAGCACGCACTCACCGGTAACAGCTGAATAATGTTGCACCTGGACTTCAGAGTAGGATCACTTGCATGGAGCGCACAGGTTCCTAGCCTCCGGCCAAGGCTCCAGTAGAGGAAAATGCAGCAGCAAAAAGTAACGGAACCAGCGCTAGCTTTAGTGAAAAAATGCTTGAAAATTTTTCAGTGCAGCTATATCCACAGAAAAAGGCACAAAAAGGATAAAAAAACGACCTACGCGTTTCAGGAGCTACATCGCTCCCTTGTTACCGTGAACAAGGGATGCGGATGACTCTAACCTTAGGAGTGCTTGCCCGGAATTGACTAAACAAGCTTCTTCAGCTACGCGCCCCCCATTTTCCCCATAATCGCCTTAGTGATATGCAGAGCTAAGTAGCAGGGCGTAAAAGGC
Organism: Phyllomedusa bahiana; assembly: GCA_025379985.1. Taxonomy (NCBI): domain Eukaryota; kingdom Metazoa; phylum Chordata; class Amphibia; order Anura; family Hylidae; genus Phyllomedusa; species Phyllomedusa bahiana. The sequence continues at coordinate 46,621 of JAODAL010017132.1, forward strand.
AAAAAAAAACTCTACAAGCCGTTCGTTCGGTGCTCTCCTTAAGGAGAGATCTTCCCTTCCTGAGCTACCCGATGCCTCCCACACAGCCAGCCAGTATCTTCTCTACTCTGCACTGAAGGGGACAAAAATCCCGAAACAGCGTTGTCTGTAGATGAGAGATACTGGCTTGGCTAAAAAAAAATCCTTTTTGCTTTCTCAAGACTCGGTGGGTCAAAAGCAAATTGAGGATTTGTTACAACCAACAGAGGGCGCTGTGGGCTTCTCAGCACCTTTCCCATAATGCCTTGTGACATGAACAAGGGAGCGATGTAGCTCCTGAAACACGTAGGTTGTTTTTAACCTTTTTGTACCTTTTTTCATGTGGATATAGTTGCACTCAATAAATTTTCAAGCATTTTTTCACTAAAGCTAGCGCTGGTTCCGTTACTTTTTGCTGCTGCATTTTCCCCCATAAACAAAACTTGCCTCTACAGATAGCAGGCAATCCAGCGTAGGAGCTAATGCAGGCACTGCTTAGTTTACTAATGACCGGCACGCAACCACTGTAACCAATTCCATGCGATAGCCATTTTGCGAGTAGTATAGCACATAACCACTGAGGCTACTGATTGGTTGCCAAGGCCATGTGCCAGCTGTTGATAAACTAAGAATGGAGCACGTGCCGCAGCTACTACACTGGATATCCAGCATTAATAGAGGTGAGTTAAGTTATTCAGCTGATGGGCTTTTAAACTTTTCTTTGAAAAAAAAAAAAAAGTTTGGATGAAACCTTCACATTTCCATCTTTTTGTGGACATGTTGTGTGCCTTTATCCATAAGGAAAGGCTTGGTGACCTCTCCTGTAAAGTATGTATGATAACCTTCACATTAAATTGCAGCTAATTTTTCCATCCTCCCCCCCCCCCACCCCCCTTGCCCAAGGGCAGCCTTGTGCACGGTCATCTCTCAGTTCCCAGAGTGAACCATGAAGATAAGTAGTATAGCACGGTGATATTCATTGGCTATAAGGACACTTTAGTATTGCTGGTCAGTAGATTGACAGATCATTCCCATGCAGAAATTCCCTTTACAGTACAGCAACAGTCAGTGAGTTGCCTCCCATATGCTGTGCCTGGTTGTTCACAAATGGAATGCTATAGAATTGTGCAAAATGAAAAAACATTAGATGCTGATCGTGGTAAAATATTTTTTTCTCACACACAATTATAATTTTCTGTTTTTAAAGCAGGTCCCACTAAGTCTGCATCTAGAACATACAGAAGGACTACAGCAAGCAGCAGCACCTGAAGAGCTGGGGATCCAGATTGCTGTGCTGCCTTATCTTCCATTGTGACTCTCTATACACCAGGTACACCCAGTCTCAGTTTCCTCTATGTTTAGGTTGCACAAGGATAATTCTTACCTTTAGTTACTCCACTAGTGTAAAATAGATTTTATGTAACTTTGTTTTATCCAGGGAATGGGCAAATTCAAGAAGCAGTTAGCTATTCGTCTAAAAAAGGAATCACTGCTGCTTGAATTGCTTGTCTACTTTATAGTGTTTTCTTTTATTATGGATATAATAGAAAGTAATACATGTTTCTAATACACTGTTAAATCCAGAAGTTTATATACACTATATAAAAAGACACATATCCATGTTTTTCTCCCTATCTGACATGAAATCAGAATAAACCTTACCCGTTTTAGGTCAATTAGGAACCAAAATTATTTATATTTGCCAAATGCCAGAATGAGAGAGAGAACTTTCTGCAAAGTCAAAAGTTTCCATACATTTCATTAGTATTTGGTAGCATTGCCCTTAAGCTGTATGACTTGGATATTGGATATCATTTCACCATTCCTCCTGACAGAACTGGTCTAACTGAGCCATATTTGTAGGTCGCCTTGCTCGCACCTACCTTTTCAGCTTTGCCCATACACTTTCAGTAGGATTGAGATCAGAGCTTTGTGATGGCCACTCCGAAACATTGATTTGATTATCCTTAAGCCACTTTGTAACCAGTTTGGCAGTATGCTTCAGGTCATTGTCCATTTGGAAAACCCATTTCCGCCCAAGCTTAACTTCCTGGCTGATGTCTTGAGATGTTGCTTCAGTATTGCCACATAATCTTCTTTCTTCATGATGCCATCTATTTTGTGAAGTGCACCAGTCCTTCCTGCAGCAAAACAAGTCCATAGCATGATGCTGCCGCCCCCGTGTTTCACAGTTGGGATGGTGTTCTCAGGCTTCCAAGGCTCTCCCCTTTTTCTCCTAACGTAACGATTGTCATTATGGCCAAACAATTACATTTTTGTTTCAACAGACCACAGGACATGTCTAAAAAAATGTAGGTCTTTGTTCCTGTGTGCATTTGCAAACATTAATCTGGAATTTCCTTTTGGAGTAATGGTCTCTTCGTGGCAGAGTGGCCTTTCAACCCATGTTGAAAAGTATTTGTTTCACTGTGGATAACGATACAATCTTACCAACTTCTGCCAGCATCTTCACAAGGTCTTTTGTTCTTGGGTTGATATGCACATGTCTGACCAAAGCACATTCATCTCTTATACACAGAGTCTGTCTCCTTCCTGAGTGGTATGATGGCTGGACATTGCCATCTTGTTTGTACTTGCTTATAATTGTTTGTACAGATGAACGAGGCACCATCAGGTATCTGGAAATTGCACCCAAAGATGATCCAGACTTGTAAAAGTCCACAATTCTCTTCCTGATATCTTGGCTGATTTCTTTAGACTTTCCCATTATGTTACACACAGAACCAGTGTGTTTCTGGTGTGCTTTAAAATACATCCACAGCTGTGTCTCTGACTCAGATGTTACCAATAAACCTATCAGAAGCTTCAAAAGATAGGACATCATATGGGCTGTCTAAATTGTTTAAAGGCATAGTAATCCTAATGTATGTAAACTTTTGACTTTGAAGAAAGTAATACAAATGCTTTAAAACATTCTCTTTCTCTCTCCCTCTCTCTCTCTCTAAATTGGGTAAGGTTTATTCTGATTTCATGTCAGATAGTGAGACAAACATGTATATATGTCTTTTTATATAGTGTATGTAAACTTCTGGTTTCAACTGTACGTAAATGACCTCCTATTGAATATTCTCTACCTATCTCTTTTCCAGGGCTGAAACAAAACGAATCAAAAATGGAAAAACATTTGAAGTTTTGGGCTTGTGCCGAGCGGTGGTTATTGACTTTAGGATCTTGGTCATGGGGGCTATGTCGGATATGTCTTCTCCCTTTAATATTAACATTTAACATGTATGGTGGTATTATTCTGCTGCTTCTAATATTTGTCTCCATAGCTGGAATACTATTTAAATTCCAGGATGTACTGCTTTATTTTCCTGACCAGCCTTCTTCATCACGACTTTATGTACCAATGCCCACTGGAATACCACATGAAAATATATACATTAAAACAAAGGACGGTATCCATCTCAACCTCCTCCTCTTGAGATACACAGGTGATAACTCAAACTTTTCTCCAACCATAATTTATTTTCACGGTAATGCGGGAAATATTGGCCATAGGTTACCAAATGCGTTGTTGATGCTGGTGAACCTGAAGGTGAACCTACTCTTGGTTGACTACAGAGGGTTTGGAAAAAGTGAAGGAGAGCCAAGTGAAGAAGGCATTTACGTAGACTCTGAAGCAGTTCTTGATTACATCATGACCAGACCTGACATTGATAAAACAAAAATTATACTCTTTGGCCGCTCTCTAGAGGGCGGAGTGGCCATTCATTTAGCATCTGAAAATGCACACAGAATATCAGCTATAGTATTAGAAAATACTTTTCTTAGCATTCCTCACATGGCCAGCACCCTCTTTCCTTTTCTTCCTCTAAGGTACCTTCCTTTATGGTGCTACAAAAATAAATTTTTGTCCTACAGGAAAATTTCTCAGTGCCGTATGCCTTCCTTATTCATCTCTGGGTTGTCCGACCAGTTAATTCCTCCATTCATGATGAAACAGCTCTACGAACTCTCTCCGTCCCGGACTAAAAGATTAGCTATCTTTCCTGATGGGACACATAATGATACTTGGCAGTGCCAAGGCTACTTTGCTGCACTTGAACTATTCATAAAAGAACTGACCAGTAATCACTGTCCAGAAGAAAACGCAAAAACATCAAATGTGACAATAATATGAATGCCAACTTCTTCCCTTTGCACTGCTGTATATAAATTTTGTGAGATCTCATGAAAAGAATGTCATTTGTACTGTTTGTTTTCCAAGCGTAAGACCAGAAAACTTGGAGAGTCCATTCATGATGTAGCTGAGAGTTCAGCCTATTTTTTATGGGGTTCTGATAAACTACACTTCTCTATAGAGTTCTTAATAAACTCAACTTCAGTGCATGCACTGTTTTAACATATCCTTCATTTTCAATTGACTGCTGCGCTGGTTTTATAAGGTAGCTTTGGCTTTACCTGGAATGATACAATTGTCTTTATTACATTTCACCTACATATTTTAAAGCCGTAGCCGTTTACACCAGTTCTAATCTACACAAATCTGATAATTCAGTTTAAAAAGTTTGTTCAGGATTGCTGAAAAGGGCCCAAGAGCACAACTTTGGTCCATGGACTGTGTCTGATACCGCAGCTCATCCTCATTCAAGTGAACAGAGCTGAACTAATGTACAAGATGTAGCCTATGGAGCACTGTGTCTTTAAACCTGATTGGGAACATCTATTATATATCCTTGGTAAATAAGGGTACTGTTAGGGGCCGTTTACACGGCACAGTACAAATACCGGTCGGTTAATCCGACCGGTATTTACACTGTTTTTCGGGCCGTGCACACTGTGGTTAGCGGAGAAAAGCCCTCCCCCTTCCCATAGACAATTCATCTTCCGTCCGAAAACCGGTCGGAAGAATGAACATGTTCTATGTTTTTCGGACTGCCGGCGGTCTGAAATACCGCTTAGCGGAAAACTTGTGAAGTGGGGACCGCTGTGCGGATTTTCTATAGAGGCCCGTTTTAAAATTTTTTACCCGGTTTGTAGACGGTTTTTAAAACCGAAAAACCGGGTGAAAACCTGTGCCATGGGGACAAGCCCTTAGGGCGCTTTCACACGGCGCAGTTTTGGTGCAGTTTTAACAGCGCTCCAATTAAACTGCCTTTATTACCAGCAAGCTTTTTGCACTTCTCTAAACTGTTTGGAAAGTGAGCAATCTATTAGTGTGTGTATAAACCCCAAGACTTCAAACTGTGTAATTGATTACTTACTTGAAACACCTTTCTGAACAATTAGACAACTAAAAGAAGCTTGTTGGTAATAAAGACAGTTTAATTGGAGCGCAGTTAAAACTGCGCTGTGTGAAAGCACCCTTAGGGTGGTTTTATACATGGCTAATTTTAGTAAACTGCCATAAGTGGATCTTGCAGGAAATAGAAGCATAAGCCCTTCTTTTATATTTCCGTTTATTTAAAGAGGTTTTCCCATCCTGCACATTTATGGCATTTATGATAGGATACGCCATAATGTGTGACAGATGTGGGTTCCAGAGGAGGAACCCACACCTATCTTAAGAACAGGTCCCCAAAAGTCTTTGTTGAGAATGGAGAGGTGGTTGGAAAGCTCTCATTTTTCTATTTCAAGTTCTGAGTACAGCTGAGCACAAACTACCAATATTTTGTAAATGTGTGAAATGGGAAAACCCCTTTAAATATTCGTTGCTGGCTTTGACTCAAAAAACACAGTGTTTTATAACGCTGTGTGTAAATGAAAAAAAAAAACCATTGCCATGCTAAAGAAGGACAATGGTAATGAAATAGTTTTGTCAGACTACTACTCCCTTTAAGCCCATTCTATACAGTAGGTATATGCAGTATATGTTGGGTAATCTAACATACTGTTCATGAAGGTTTGGTTTTATTTTTTGGTACTTATCACAATCCATTTTGTGTTCTTTATTGTGCTGTAATAACCAGATATTGGTTTCTAATATTGTGTGCAGTTCATTCAGCAGTTGATGTTATTATGCATGCTAGTATTATTTTCCTTTCTGTCTTTTTTCCCTGGCAATGCACATCTTCACCTCATCTGTGTATGAAAAGTGTTTACTTGGGGCAGCATGAGCAGGCTTACTCCTTCATTAAGGTATAATTCATAGTTTGGGAAAGTGCAGACCGGTTTTTGGTTACATTATAAGATGCATCTTTTGTTCCATCCATTGCAATAAATGGTTAAAAAATGGAGTATAAGCAATAGTTACTATGGGTCGGGTTTGGTAATGTACATCGATGGTATTTTTCCGAATGATTTGGGTAAGGTTCTTCATACTCAGTTATAACTGAACGCTAGTTGCCTTCCATTGCAATATCCCAGCAAGTACTCCCCAATGGGCAGAAGAATTTCTAGTGCTGGTGGCAATCTACACATCAAAATGGACAACCATTACATGAAACAATGTTGCAACGAGTCCCCTCGAGCGTTATCCGTGATAATAGATTATAAATGATATAGCTGAAGTGATGTTATGCTCACAAATTGCAAGGGCTTCTATCTAATTGTAAGAATGTTCACTTTGTATGAAAGCCGTTTTAACACCAGTTTTACTCATGTCAGGATGTACATATTTAGAATAAATTATTCATGTTTTCAGGATGCTTGTAGATGAGTGGTTTGTGTTGCTTTTTCTAATCTGGGCTTGTTGAAAAGTCATGTGCGGCCTTGTCCTAACTTATTTTAGACAGATGCAGTAAGGGTGCTTTCACACAGTGTGTTTTTTGTGCAGGAAGGCACAGCAATTAATGCTGTACATTGCTGCACAAAAATCACGATTTTTGCGGGGGTTTCTTGTGCAGCAATGTAAAGCATTAATTGCTATGCCTTCCTGCACAAAAGACGCATCAAAAACACACTGTGTGAAAGCATCCTAACCAGATGCAGAATTCAGTACTTCTGATTCTGGTCAAATTTTGCCAGAGATCACAGAAAAATTGGGCATCAATTGGCAGCCTACTAATCAGACAGGAGAATGGAAGTTCCTTATTTGATGAATAATGCACTTTTTTTTTCCCATGTATCATATAGCGAATGAGAAACTTCCTTTTGCCTTACTAGCAGGCTACTAATCGATTGCCCCATTTCCTGTGAAAAATTCCAGCAAAATTAGGGTCAGGCTTAAGTCGCCCACCACAAATTCAGAGCATTATAATACTATTTGTAAGGATCATCCAAACTGATAATTGCATTATGCTGGAAGTCAACTATACCCCAGTAAAATTTCAAAGAAAACTCATCTGTCCACAGTAAACCAGCTGAAGAATAGGACATTTTCTTGAGTGCAATTTCCTAGTTTAATATTTTTTTTAATTTATCAGTGGTGGAGTCACCAGCTGCTAATAAACTTTTTTAGCAAACAAAAAGTAAACTAGTATTCAAAAGCCCAGCGGCCCAGATTCAAAAGAGTGGTGTATTACCATGTTATGTAAAATAATTGCATGATGTTCGTATAATTGTTGCTATTTCATGCAGCAGCAAAGCAAGTATGTCTGCATCATGAAAAAATAAAACTTGTCCTAAGTGGATCACAAAGGCCACTGACTAACTGTGTACACAGCTGCTGTCCTGCTCATACAGTAAAGATCAGAGTTTTCGCTCTCTGAATGCTACAATTAGCCCTGATTGAAGCATACAAAGGGAATCCCTGTGACAAGAGTCATGGCTTAAATAACCTGAAGGCAGGTTGTATTCCACCAGTCAATGCGGCACAGCACTGAATAAATACCCCCATTACAGGGGTTTTGGGTGCGACGATGTAAATGTGTTGACGTGGGAACCTTCCAAACATGGTTTTTTAAAAAAATCACTTTTCTTCTAAATATATGTTGATTACAATAAATAGCAGACTGAAGAGGCTGCAGCCTTGCCTTACATGCCCTTGGTTACTTCAAAGTTTGTATTAGATACGGACCTGACAAAGCTTGCAGTCCAGTTGCATTTGGCAGAAGAGATCTTGCATATCTCTTGATAGCTGAGCTGCCAGAAGTTTTCAAGTCAACAGGGTATCAATATGTTTTCTTTATGTAAAGCAGAATAAACTAGTTGAAAAGTGTTGATTGATCCCTGCTTATCAGAAGACAGTAGGCACATGAAGGATGCTCTCAAGCTGCTGAGGAAAAAACTGTTTGTCTTTTTTGCAGTTTGATTATTACAGTGAACATGTTCACTCCTATATCCCGTAAAAGCGAGCTTTGTGGCATCCTGCTGATTGGCCTCACATCACTCTCTCTTACAGCTCCAAGATTTGTTTTACATAAGCTACAATAGCAGATAAGGCACCTCCTGTCAAAACCCCCATAAGGCTGTATCCCATGTTGAGGGCCGAAATTAGCACACAGCTTTTAGGTAATACTGCTATTTTACAGGCAAAACCATACATTCAGCAGGTAGTGAGACATGGGAGAAGGGTGCTTCATGATTGCACTGACTGCCACTGCTTAGATAGCAAACTCCCCCTCTACAGCATGGCCCATGCTGGTTTTACTGCATGCAGTGCTCAACTGCTACCTTATTCAAACTTCTTAAATGGCATTTTTTTTGGGTTGTGAGATAGAACAACCTATTAGGAAAAATTATAATTGAAACCATTTAGTCCTTATTATCCTAAAGGTAAAAGATCTTTCAAATATTCATCATCTTTTAATACAAAACTAAATAAACTGAACACACCGGGCCTACCAAATGGAGAATATTCTATCTTTTTCTGCTATTTTGTTTTCTCACCTGTTAATAGATCAGTAAAAGTCCTGTTTTTATTGTCCTGTCTTCTTTTGTGTGTGTTTGAAGTGGTTACATGACAACGGCACAGACCACTGCATGCCATGACCTGACCTTACATCTATTTAGCTGCTTCTAAGGTGACAATGCAATGAACGTGGGACCTTTAAAGCCCAAAAAGTTGGCGGCAGCCCTGTTCTCCTCTAAGATTTCTATTCATGCCAACTCTCCAAAATATATGCTCATTATCGTGCGTCCGGCCCACGCGTCACTTTGTAATGCGCCGGAGTAACGTAGTGTTCTGTAGAGGAGTTCCGCACCAGCAACCGTATTTTTTTTCCCGACAATATTTATGATGGGATGATGCCAAAAAACAGGTGCATTTTTGCTGGAACAGGTAGACTAAAGATTTAAAAGTTGGTTTTACCCCCCGAAGCCTAATTTTTGGTTCGCTTTGAAGCAAGAAAATGTGTGCCTAATCTATGAACCCGCAGAATAACAGGTTAATGTATTCAGTGCGCATTCAACACTACTAATGCATGCTATAAAATGAACGTAACCCCTTGTTTTTTGTACCTGTCCAAATTCATACATGTCATATGCCTCATAGACTAAAAAGCCTCAGTAGGAAATCTGCATATATGGTTGCAATCATATACATCAGGGTCGTCTACGCCTTAGTTCCTGATATGTGAATATGTACTCTATAAAAATCTATATGTCAAGTTATGTCAATTTTGTAAGGACGTATTTTTTTTAATCCCCTTGTTTCATATTTATGTGACCAATGCTTTTTGGAAGTGGTCTTGTCGACCCATGAAGTAAATCAGCTAGGAGTTTATCGTAATTATTCTCGATTCTGCTTGGAGTCGCTGCTGGACTTAGAGGCCACATCCCTGAATTCGGTGTCCTGTATGTAGCTTAGGGGACTTATCTTAGAGGGCAAGGTGTCCTACGTTCATTCTTAAGGAAAAAAGAGTATCTGTATATAGGATGAAAGTTGCAAGGCAAGGTTTATGGGCAGATTTACAGTAGGTACAGTTGGTAAGGGTCATTAATCACTATTAATCTCCTGTTTCTGGAGTGTGACCATGCATGTTGCATCTCACAACCATTGCACATTTCATCATCCCCCCAGCATCACGAATCCAGGTATAGAAGAACATTATCCATGGCACACCTCCACCAAGACTCGTTCACGTAACTTAAAAACGAACGCCCCTACATCCCCACACTTGTAGTTGATTCCACAACGCACCGCCACACAATGTGGAGTCATAATTGCACGGCATCCACCCATCGGCAACAACACGTCAGCGCTGTACAATTCTATCTTTGAATTGATGACAAAACAACATAATATGAAACTACAATATGATTTCTATTGGTACCACTCAGTAATGGCTCGTTGTTATCTGGCATCCACCAGCATCATTACAGCTGGTATAGTAATTGGAGTAATGTCTTGCGCCAAGGAAGTATCATCTAAGGTGGCACACATGTGGTTGTCACGCCTTTTAACCCCCCTAAATATGGGATTCTGGACTGCAGGCAACCCAAGAATTGCTATTTCAGTACAGATATCAACTAAAGTGAGCAGGCTGACATTACTGCATGCAGGACCAGCAAAGTGGGCTATAGATGTATAAGTAGAAGGTCAGGGCAGGCAAAGTTCAGCCTCACAGGTAACTTTCAAGAGGATGGGGCAAGTAGCAAAAAATAGGGAACAAGTTAGTCAAAGCCCAAAAAGTGGGCTATAGATGTACAAGTAGAAGGTCAGGGCAGGCAAAGTTCTGGTCTCAAGGCAAACTTATCCAAGATGATAGGGGCAAGTAAGCAAACAAAAGGGCCCAAGCCAGTCACGAGTCCCCATAAATTACACACTGCCTAAAACAACCCATTTAATAAACCAGTACAATATTACATCTAGGAACCTAAGTGCACAGTCAAACTGAAGCATAGGGGTTTCTCTTATAAAAAGATCTGAACAGAGAGTACATTTGGAGTAAAGCCACATAACGACCCACATGGAGCCATTTACAGTGTACTATAAGAGAGCAGAAATCAGAACAAGGGCGATAACCAATTTTCCAGGCTAACTGAGTATATTAAAGTGAGCTTTACAAGTATAACTAGCTCCCTTCTATCAGACCATGATAATAATGATAAAGAAACCTGAAAAAATGTAACAGACTTTTATTATACACCAAAAGTACTGATCTTCAAAGGAACTAAGAATCTATCAAAAAAACAAACCAAGTGCAAGATAAGCATAGAAGGTCAATTACAACAGTTCAAGAAATAACCCAATCTGGCCACTAGTGCGCCAGTGAACAGAGACATCATTAATATATCTCCTATGCTTGAGGTTAACTCTTAAGGCCATCGGTTGTGATTTGTGGCGTTTTAACAGCTTACACGACAAAGATCTTGACATAAAGCTTCATGAATATTAGCCCATTTGCAGTGTCCTGACATATTTTTGCAATAATTAAATGTCCCACGTCCTTATCTCTCCTTCTGCGTCTTAAAAATTTCCCAAAAACACAAAACCCACAATCTACAAACTTCAATACATTTGACCTCTCGTGGAAAAAGTGTTTTGCCACGGAAGATCAGTTCTTCTGTTATAAATAGAGGAATCTGTGTGAATTCATGCGCTGTATGCGCTGGCTGAGTCTCATGCCCTGTTTTCTCCATTCCCCACCCCCCCACAAGAGGCTGTTGATGGGCACAATCATAACATAAATCATAAACACCATAATTCTAGGTCAGGCCCAGCATGAAAATTGTGTGCGCAAATGTGTGTGCAAAATCTGTACATTTTCAGTTTCTTTTATAACATCATGTCTGAAGAAGGGAAGCTATAGTAACTCTTGAAAAAGCTCAACATCAGGGGCATAAAGCTAACATGGGGTGAAGCCTTAGCAGTCGCTACGGGCCCAGCAGCAAGCCTGAAGGGGTACCCAACATTCCCTCCTGCCCACATAAGAAGATACCAGCATTGTAAACGGTTGCATGGTAACGGAGGGCCCGCCTTCACATTTTTCGTCACCAGGAGGGCCCAAGAGCTTGCAGTTACGCCACACTCCTGCTCACCATCAAAATATACTCATGTTAGCAACAAAAGGTATCTGCCTGAATTCTTTACTCTTCTACTACTATCTATTGTCTAACAAAAACACGGTACAAACAAATACATTTAAATGTACAGGAGCCAGTGTGCATCACTCAATCCGACACACGAGGAAACCCCATGGTGGATAAGGGGAACCTGCTGCTGCAAATGATGGGCTGGAGCCACTTGTTACATGTAGTAGCAAAGAGAAAGGTTGAGGTGGTGGCAACTGCTATAATGGGTCAGTAGTAGCATGACACAAATCTCTTGAATGGAAAACCAGAGTTATATAACGGTGCCAGAAAAAAAGAGAAAAAACAACAGTGGGTGACATTCATGGATTTTTTTCGGCTCACACAAAAAAAATTACTGTTCCAGCAGTAATGCGCCTGGATTTGCAGTTAAAAAGACATAATTGTGTAGTATCATATGCTTGTAGTGCGCCACGCCTCCAGCACGCCCCCCGATCTCAGGCGCATTACAAAGTACCGCGGGCGCTTTATTATGCGGCTGATATTGGAGTGCGCCTGATTAAAAATAGAGCGAACAGGGCTGCGCCAGTTTTCAGGCTGAACAGACGCCAGACTTCTGGTACAGCCCCGTTCATACATGTCGCCCTTTGCTATGCTCTAACAGAGAATACAGACTTAAATTACAGTCTTAAAATAACCCTTTTAATTCATCCAACATTTACCATGGATGGCCTAGCTTATATGTGGCGTTTTCATGACCCAGCAGTTCTCCTTTTACAGCTAAACTGTGTATATCCTCTTGTTTTATCAAGCTTCTTGTAAATACAATATGTTGAAGTCCATCTGTATGTCTGTCAACTAGAACACTGCACAGCATTCTCATTGTAATAATCAGAAAACTAGAGCACATGTAGTGTCAGCTCCCATGATCCTTTACAACACTGCATGTCCATGACTAAGGCTGATTTGTATTCCGCTACTGCGTGACAGTACCGCTAAGGACTATTCATATAGAAGGATCAAGGCTTGAGTGCTATGGGACTCTCAGCAGCAGATATAACAATGCCAGCCTCCTCCTAACCAGAGAATACGTTATGTATGATTTATTTATATCTGTTATATTGAGGTGAAATTCAGGTGTTTCATACCGTTGTCTACTAACAGCACATCTACATGCTGTATGGTGGAACTATTAGATTAAGGATCGTTTAAAAGGTTCAGAGAATGTGAAAGTGCTCCAGGTGCTCGCTAGGCTGAGTCCAAAGACCTGAATGAGATCCATTTTTTGTATTAATAATTGGCTCTTCATTGCTAATTACATGAAACATTTTTAAGCATCTCTACTCACTAATCATGGACAGCCAGGCGCCTCAGGAAATGAGCTTGAGCTTATAAGAAAAGAGCTCAACAATCACAGTGCCAGAAAATAGAATTTAACTGATACACAAGAGAATTTTAGCCGTATAATTTCTGGTTGACGGGTTTACCTAGACTCCAGTGTGTTGTGATACTTTTCAGCATCGTGGTAGCAAAGGCTTCGCCTCTTACAACATGCTGCCATCTGCTGCTGAAAATCTGTATATTAAATCTGCAGAGAAATATATACAACTGACATTGGTACAATTGAGAATGAGTGGAGGATTCTTAATGACTTCTGTGTAGTAACTCTTTTTATAGAATTCCAACATATTGTGTAGCAGTGTGCAATAAAAATGAAAAATCACAGCAACCAAGAGGCACAAGGTAAAAGGACCCTGTCTATTAGAGCCCGCATTCCTAAAGGAAATGAAAAGGATCAATCAACACTACTAGTATTGTCACTTCTCATCCAACAGTCCTGCACACATTTCTTGTACTCCTGATATGTACATAGAAAAGGACACCATAATGACAATGTTGGATCTGCCATGTCTGGACCCAGCCAAGTTGTAGGGAGCCATAAATTTGTGTGATCGCCTCAAATATTTACCCACTGACAGTGAACAATGAAGGATTCTACTGACTAAGGATAACTTTGCATTAGGGAATGTTCAAACAGCTGATTTGGACGCTGAATTTTCAGCGTCCAAATCAGCGTCAAGACCTTGTCTGAAAAGTGCCACAAATTAATAGCCAAGGCAGAAGCCACGTCAAAAACTGCGTCTAAGGCTATATCCACACAGCATCGGACAAACAGCGTCCAATAGTCGACCGTTTTTTGTTCAATGCTCGACCACTGTTTTTGTCACATTTTGATCAAAAACCACGCTCGGTTTTAGCTCTTTTTTCATTGGCTGTACAATTGAATGCATGGGAAACCGACAGAAAGAGGTCAGGCGCCGGCCTTTTTTTTTTCAACATGTTACTAAAATCGCCGGTGCAAGAAAACGATCGGAAAAAAAACCCCACCTGTGTCGACTACAGGTCAGTTTTTCTCCTAGAGTCTACAGGAAGGCTGAACATTTGTATGTTCAGTGGTTTTAGAATCCTAAAACCGCCAAAAATACAATCCTTTTTCTATACTGTGTGGACATATTCTAAAACTGCGCCGAGATTTTGGACAAGGTTTTGAAGCTCTCCATTGATTTCTATGGGGATTTTCAGTGTTGAAAATGTTTTAAGAATTCATGTGACACTTCTGTTTCAGGGCTCAAAACAGCGTATAAAGAAGCTCTGAAAACATGCGTAAAAACTTCTTTGTGTGTGAACTACAACGCTGTTTTACATAGGAATCAATTAAAATAAACTGGGGTGTTTTGGTGGCTTTCAATACGCTGTTTTGGATGAGGAAATGCTACAAAAACAGCGCAGAACACAGCTTCAAAATCAGCCGTTTTAACACGCGCTTAGGGTACGTCCGCACGGCATGTGTTCTTGGTCAGATTTTTAATGTTTTGCGGATTTGAAAACCATCCCCATAGACTTTAAAAGAAAATCCATTCAGTAGTCTATACTAAACGGATTTTCAGCCATCGGTGTTCCAAAAAACTTAGAGCATGCACAATCTTCTGCCCGGTTTTCAGGCGGAAGGTGTGCAATTCAATCACTATGGGGGATGGCAAATCTGCAAACCGAGCACAGAACCCCCAAATCCTTGAAAGATGATAAAATACCGGCCGGATTCTTAAACATATGCCGTGTAGCCGTAACCTTACACTAAACATAAGTTTTAGTTTCCAGAAATCAGAATGCTTCTGGTGCACAACAGTTAAGAAATTCCTGCATTAAAAGACCACTCCGAGTTTTTTTTCCATTTAGATTATTATTATTAATTTTGCTTACCTGCAGTTCAATCCAGTATTTGTCACTGCTGCTACTGAGTCTTGTGACCTGCACTCTTAGGGCCACATGTATGAAAACTGTCTGGTCTAAAACTCCCCGTGTTGCCCATAGCAACCAATCAGAGCGCCCCCTTTCATTTCATATAGTGCTATGTAAAAATGAGAAGGGCACTCTGATTGGTTTCTATGGGCACAAAAGTGAATTTTAGAACTAGACAGTTTTCATGTGGCCCTTAGTTGCTGAAACACAGAATGGTTGTGTAATCAAAAGATTAAGCCAAAAGCTTAAGGCAAGGACCACCAAAGTATTTTCAGAATTACTACCTGTACCACATGCTACATCAGAGAGGCAGCGGAAGATTAGGATGGCGAATAAGTGGTATAGAAAAGAGGGATCTTGGAAAACTGGGCAGACTTCTGTCTTGGATACAAACTCTATGCTAGGGACGGGCTGCACCTAAATGGGGAGGGTGTAGCTGTATTGGGGAGAAAATGGCCAGGAAGTTAGATGAGAATTTAAAGTAGGAACTGGGGCAAAAGGGGGAGGGCAACTATAAATATAGCATGCCTGATAGTGAAGGTAGAGAGCTGGGGATTAGTTATACATCAAGGGGTGGAGTGGAGGGAGAGGGTGTAGTAATAGTTAATGAGGACAGGGGTAAAGACTGAAAACCAAAAAGTCTCTAAATTGCATAGTTAACAATGCCAGGAGTCTCACCAACAAAATGAGAAAATGGATAAATTGGGCCCAATTTGCTATTTTCCCGCCACACTGTCATGCGACTCTTTAGTGCTACAAGATCTCAGGTGTGTATTGGAGCAGGTGTGTTAAATTTGGCTCTCTGATACTGGTCACTGGAAGTTCAACATGGCACCTCATGGCAAATAACTCTCTGAAGATCTGAAAATTGTTGCTGTATACAAAGTTGGCCTTAACTATAAAAAGATTGCCAACCTCTCTACCTACTAATGGGACCAATATACCCACCTACCAGGCGGGCTATATACCTACGTACCGACTAATGGGACCCATATACCTACCTAGTGGTGTGCTATATACTTCCTACTGAGAGATCCTATAAACCTACTTATCTACTGAGGGAACCTATAAACACACCTACTAAGGTGGTGTCTATGTACCTCCCTACCTAATGAGAGCCTATATAGGAACCATGGGTGAGCCCCCAACAACTAAAGCAGGTACCGGCTTTCCTATCATATCATCATTTTTGTGTTGTAAATTCTGCAGAGACAAGTCGTGGCCAGAATAAGTCATCATTGCGGTCTGACCAGATGGAGAGGAAAAGGGAAAATTAATGACTCATCAGATAAAAAGTCACTGGCTGTAACTGCAGTGTAATGCCTTACACTACTCACAAAAAGTTAGGAATATTTGGCTTTTGGTTGAAATTGCAGAATGAACATAAAATTTCTTGAATTTTTTTAAATTGAACTAAATGAGACCATCTCTTAAATTTAGAATGCACATGTTCAACTGTTTAATGTTTCAGTACTTTTTTGCACAACTTGCTGATCTGTAACAAGAAGCTTAACCCCTTAAGGACCTGGCGGTTTTTTTTTTGGTGAAACGTTTGTTTTTCCTTCCTCGCCTTCTGAAAGTCATAACTTTTTTATTTTTCCACCTACATAGACACATGAGGGCTTTTATTTTGCGGGACAAGATGTACTTTCTAATGTTATTCACTATACTATAGAATATACTGGGAAACCGCAAAAAAAATTCCAAGTGGGACAAATTGTGAATTTTTTTTTTATTTCCGCCATGTTTGCGGGGGTTTTGCTTTTACGGCGTTCAATCTTCGGTAAATATAATGTGTTATCTGTAGTCTACAGGTTGTTACAGGTTGTTTTTTCTTGACAACACACATGTTTGAGAAGCTATTTGTGACTTAGTCTATGTCCATGAGCTGACAACTACTTGGGCCCTTTCTAACCATCTCATTTACAAATAATACAAGAATGAATGCTCTAACTGCGCACCAGCTGGTTTGCTAGAAACTGCATTTACTTGGCTTCCCAGTAAATTTAATATTTTCCATAAATGGATTTCATGTAGAGTTATAGTTTCCTCTATTACTGCACTAATCCTGAGTACAGTATGTCTGCTTTTTATGTTAATGAATATTTAGTCAATAAAATGTGCGTATACAGAGGGACACAAAATTGTCACTTACATCTGCAGAATTTTGTTAATTGTGGACCAATATAATTCACTGCTTTGTATCATTGCAAAAGCTTATCTGAATATCACACAATGATATCTCTTTTTAAATTCAGCTCTGCTACATGTATACAATCTCTGAGTATACTTACATTCAAGTATACAGGCCCTCACTCCTCCTCTGTACGCTTACAAATCCATATGAAGGCATACAGAGGTTTTTCATACCATGCTCCATCGGATGCCGTCTATATGGAGCTTTTACCCCTTAGAGTTAGTGCATCTAGAAGAAAATGGCTTCATACATTATACAACCAATGCAACAGAAACTCACATAGTCCTATAAAGCTACAAAAATTCTGCCAATCAACTATAAAACAAAAATAGTCAAAATTTACTTATTGACTCAATGTCATTGGTGTCAATTGCACCTAAACTAAAATGTTGAGCAGTGGTGACATAGGTATATGGTTATGTACAAGTACTGTGCAAAAGTTTTAGGCAGGGGTAAAAAGATGCTACAATACAATAAACAAAGTGCAGAGTAAATGAAGAAAAGGGTGTGAACAACCCTAGCCTTTAAGACAGCAGAGAACTAAGCACAGATCTCTGTGGATGGAGGCTTGCTCCAGTCTTCATATAATCCCAGACAGACTTGATGATGTTGAGATCAGAGTTCTGTGGGGCTATATCATCACATCCAGGACTCCAACAACAAAGTGTGGTAACACCAAATATTAATTTGATTTAGATTTCTCTTTTGTCCTTTCACTTTGCTTTTGGTTAATTGATAAAAATAAACTATTAGCACTTCTATTTTTTGAAAGTATTCTCAGTTTGTCTTGAACTTTAGCACAGAACTGTTTGATATATACCTATCCTTCAGGCTTGTATGTGTAACGGTCTGCAGTAGTGGATCCGCTGGACCACCGCAAGCGATGGTGGAAGCCAACACCGGGAGCGAACTAAGTGGCCCCCTTTTTACTAACCCCCGCAGCAAGCAGGATGGACTTGCTGGGCGGGAGTCTACCGGCGCTACCCTGGCGGAACTTGGGTGCCGGCCAAGGGGTGGGCGAGTACAATTGGACGGCGGGCCATTTTGAGGACAGGGGTAAGGTCATACAGAAGGAAAAAGGTTCTTTGGTCAGGAACGTAGGCAAAGGTCGGAACACGGAAATGGGACAAGCTTCAGGAACGCTTTCAAAATAACAATGGGCATAAATATCCGGCGAGGTCACTAGGAAGGCGGCTAAAAAAGGAAAAGCGACCGACAAAGCCAATTAAAGGTGCGCGGCCTTTTAAAATTTAACATTGGGGCGCACGCGTTGCCCGGAGCGGGGCCGCGCGCCGAGGGAAGGACAGCCGGGGCAGGGGGTGGCCGGTAAGTGATAATGGGCCCCGGCAGGGGGGGCGCCCCCCGCACCCGCGACGGGTGGGGCCGCTTAAAAGCTGCAGGCACGGTGCCCCGCCCCCCGGGACGGGTCGCGGGGGCAATGACAATACCCCCCTTTTGCCCCCCCCCCCTTTTCTGGCTGGGGGAAATTTCTGGATAACACTAGGTCCAAATTTTTCCCCCCGGCTCCCGGGCCCTTTTGGTGAAATAATTAAAAAACCCCAGGAACTCCTAAATCGGGCCCTTTCAGGGTTTTTGGGCTTTTTTTTAAAAAGCAACCCATAAAAGTCCTGTTTGCGTTTGAAAAAAACTATGGAAAGGGGCTACAGCACATCACCCCTAACACCCATCCCCAAGTGAACATGGGGTGGCAGCATCGCTAGGGGGATGCTTTTATCACGGGGGACGGGGAAGCTGGTCAGATTTGAGGGGAAAGGGTTATGGAGCGAAATAGACTTGAATGGGGAAATTTTAGCCAAAAATTTGAAATAGTTTTCAATAAAAGATATTATGTGTTAAAATGGTCCAGAAAAAATCTAACTTTAATCCCATTAAAAATATGTGTTCAAAAATTTTTTCCCAACCAAAGTGCTATTTTGCAAAGAAAAATAGAAAAATTCCCCTGTAATGTGCAAAGCTGGTAGTATACATAAGCCAAGCAGTATAGCCCCCCTTATATTTCCCCCTTTTTTAAAAAAAAAAAACTACATCTACAACACTGTTGCATTTTAAATTTAAAAAGTGTGTGATGTAATATTACCACAATAAAAGCGTGGGTGTGCCCTCTTTTGGGCGATAGACAGTGCAAAGACAAGTAACTGAATGAATAAAGGGTAATAAACATCTTGGGAAAGGTTAAAAAAATTTAAACCTATTTAGTCTTGAGAAAAGGCAGCTCCAGGAGACAGATTAAATTATATACCATAAAGTATCTAAATGGTCCCTACAAAAAGTATGGTCTGGAGCAAAAAAGAATCAATCAGAACAGAAAGCCTTCTTCACCATGAGAACTTTTAAATCTGTGGGATAGCCTGCCCTAGGAGTTGGTCACAGTAAGAACAGTTGGGGGTTTAAAGAAAGCTTAAAATTATCATTTACTACTAATAATTAATACTTTTATATATATATATAAATATAATATATATATATATAAAATAAATATATAATATATATTTTAAAATATATATATATATAAATCTGGATCCAATCTGATGGCAATTTTGGAATCAGGAATTAAATATTTATTTAGGGCAGATTGGTTCTTTCCCTTTAGGGGTTTTTCAAAAGTCTTCATCATTAGAGGGAAAAACAAAGCTTAATAATTCTATATCACCTCCCTAATTTACTTCTTTCCCACTCTTGGTTTAAACTTGAAGACATATGTCTTTTATAATGTCTTTTTTTCAAATGTACTATGTTAACAAAACCATGGAAACAAAAGCAGAATGTTTTCATCCTTTTGAATGGATCTTCATTGTATGCCGCCTGGGGATGGAGAGGAGGACTTGTGTTAGCACCGTTGAAAATGGAGCTAACTCACGTCAAAATCGGAGGCAAAAAAAAGGAAAACCCATTGGCAGAAATCCAAGACGAAACAACATCAGAACCACGTTGGACTTTTCAGTCCGACGTTTTGAATATAGTCTAAAAGTATTCATTTTCAATGCAATAAGATGACAAAACATAAACTTATAGGCTGCACATTTGTTTGACACCATAATTTTCAAAATAAATGAACGGTAATATACCAAACCTGGCTTATTATACGCCAAGCACGACACATTGTATTGCGCCTAAAAAGGTGCATTAAATATAGTAGCGATGATACTCTGTGCGCCTCACACAAATGATCGCCGATGCGTGTCTCATTGCATCTTTTGCATCCGTTTCAGGAATTGACATGCAGAGTTTCGGGTCTCCGTCGAACTTAGAGGGGAGCTACAGACGGAGCTTGGGGCCAACCGGGGCCAGAGGAACCACTGAAGCTGGAACAACCAAGGGAGATGGCGAAGGTTGCTGCCGGGCGGTGATGAGTTGCTGCATCATGGTGGACAACTGGTTCAGGGATGCTGCGCCTTTACCCAGTTTGCTGTGACTGCTGGGCAACAATGGTCGTTAGGTCCGACACACTGGGCAGTGGCACCTTGGCGGGATCCATGGCCGGATCTTACTGTAACGGTCTAAAGTTGCGGATCACTGGACCACCGCAAGCGATGGTGGAAGCCCACACCAGGGAGCGGAATCTAAGTAGGTCCCAGTTTTCACCAGAGCCCGCCACAAAGCAGGATGGACTTGCTGCGGCGGGAGTCTACCAGGTCGCTTCCACTGGCGGAACTTGCTTGCAGTGGCGGCCAAGGGTCTGCGAGGTACAGATACGTCAGGCAGGCTCGTAGTTGGGGGAAGGTCAGGGCAGGTGGCAGAGATTCGTGGTCAGGAACGTAGGCGAGAAGGTACGGTACACGGCAATCAGGACAAGGCTTCAGAAACGCTTTCACAATAGGCAATGGGCACTAAAGATCCGGCGAGGTCACTAGGAAGAGGCAGGCTTAAATAGGGGCAGCGACTGACAATAGCCAATTACCGGTGCGTTGGCCCTTTCAATTTAACCGTGCCGAGGGACAGAGACAGCCGGAGCAGGAGCGTGGCCGGGTAAGTGATAATGGGCACCGGCAGGGGGACGAGGTCGCGGCGCCGCTCAGCTGTGAGGCACGGATGCGCCCACGACCCGGGACGAGGGTCGCAGGGGCATCCGTGACAGTATGTAAAGCTTAAAATAGTCCACAGCTTTCTAGTGAAGCTATATATATATATATATATATCCATATATATATACACTCACCGGCCACTTTATTAGGTACACCCTGCTAGTAACGGGTTGGACCCCCTTTTGCCTTCAGAACTGCCTCAATTCTTCGTGGCATAGATTCCACAAGGTGTTGCAACGATGCTCAATTGGTCCCAAAGGGGGCCCAAAGAGTCCCAAAGAAAATATTCCCCACACCATGACACCACCACCACCAGCCTGAACCGTTGATACAAGCAGGATGGATCCATGCTTTCATGTTGTTGACGCCAAATTCTGACCCTACCATCCGAATGTCGCAGCAGAAATCGAGACTCATCAGACAGGCAACGTTTTTTCCAATCTTCTACTGTCCAATTTCGATGAGCTTGGCAAATTGGAGCCTCGTTTCCTGTTCTTAGCGAAAGGAGTGGGGACCCGGTGTGGTCTTCTGCTGCTGTAGCCCTTTTGCCTCAAAGTTCGCCGTACTGTGCGTTCAGAGATGCTCTTCTGCCTACCTTGGTTGTAACGGTGGCTATTTGAGTCACTGTTTTCCTTTCTATCAGCTCGAAAACCCGTCTGCCCATTCTCCTTTGACCTCTGGCATCACCAAGGCATTTCCGCCCACAGCACGGCCGCTCACGGGATGGTTTTCTTTTTCGGACCATTCTCTGTAAACCCTAGAGTTGGTTGTGCGTGAAAATCCCCGTAGTTCAGCAGTTTCTGAAATATCAAACCAGCCCTTCTGGCAAACCAACAACCATGCCACGTTCAAAGGCACTCAAATCACCTTTCTTCCCCATACTGATGCTCGGTTTTTAACTGCAGGGGATTGTCTTGACCATTCTACATGCCTAAATGCACTGAGTTGCCCCCACGTGATTGGCTGATTAGAAATTAAGTGTTAACGAGCAGTTGGACAGGTGTACCTAATTAAAGTGGCCGGGGAGTGTATTACCAATGGAAAAACTTCGCAGCACAACTTCAGGTACAATTCACAAAAAATAAACCGTTTTATTGCCCCATGTCACAGAACCCGACGTTTTCGGCCCCCTCACAGAGACTTGAAAACGGCTCTGTGAGAGGGCCGAAACGTCGGGTTCTGGGACATGTGGCAATAAACGGTTTTTTTTTTGAATTGTACCTGAAGTTGTGCTGCGAAGATTTTCCATTGGTATACTTGTTGGAACTGTGGGCCCAAATTCCGTTTGTTCTTCGCTGGCACCCTGCGTATTATACAGTTTTCTGGAGTGCTGCTTTCTCTGTACATATATATATATATATATATATATATATATACACACACACATATATATATGTATTGTGAGAACTCACGTTTTCCCGCCATCTTGGATCGGCCTGCGGTCATTAGCTTTTTGTAAGCTGACTGGCACCCCAACATATATCACATGAACCGCACAGTTTCTGTCTAACTGGCCTCAACCAGTTTTATTTCAGCATAGGTTACAGAAAACATAAAACAACACAAATTAAACCCTGGCCGTTCGGCCACTAACTAAACCTTAGAGACTCCCTCTCTATCTGTGTTCTTGGCCTACTGCCAGCACCACAAACATTTTACCAGAAGCTGGGTCTGGCTTCCTGAGGGCAGCCACCTGCTTGCTTCAAGCCTGGGGGTAAGAGCCAGCTCTTCTGCTGCTCCAACTTCTGGCAGAGGACCACATCCTCTGTCTTTCTGTAGGATCAGGCTTTTAAAGACCTGGTAAAACCTGGACCTGGAATGTGGGAATGGCCTCCCACCCATCACTATAGCCACTAAAGCCATTCTGGGAAGCCAGCCCATTTAAACGGCTACTACACGTGTCAGAAATCTAGCATTACCGACCTCAAACTACTGACTTCCCCCACCAATCCAAGGCCCCCTCGATGGCGCACATGTTGTAGACCTCCTGCTAAAACCAATCCCGTGACGGAAACCTGCAACCTAAAGTCGCTCTCTTACAGTATATATATATATATATATATATATATATATATATATATATATATATATGACACGTGTATATATATATATATATAGCCAAAAGTTTGTATACATTTCATTAGTATTTGGTAACATCGCCCTTAAACTGTTGTGACAGAGTGGCAAACAGTAGTTGCCTGTTTCTGCCACTAGGTGGAGTCGTCCTGGTAGAGACGTGCCACCAAGAGCCTGGGCTTGGTGGGGGGAGCCAGTGGCTATCTGTCAGCAACACTAGGTTGCTGACAGCTGTATGTAGCATGGCTGATGTCAAGCCATTATGGGTTGGCTTCCCCGGAACAGCTGCAGATGGGTGGGTGGCTGTTCCCGTGTCCCAGGTCTCCAGGTTCCATGTCGGGTTTTTGGCCAGTCTCTGGATGGCTATAAAGGCCCTGTCTTTCCAGGTTATCGGGGGGCATGGCCTGCTACCTGGAAGTTGGAGCAGCAGAGCTGGAGAGAGGCTCTGGCCCCCGGAGGCTTGAGGGAAGCCGAGGCAGTACTGGAGAGTACTGTGTGTTTGATGCTGGACGTTAGGTCCAGACTACCGATAGACAGGGTCTATGTCCTAAGTTAGTTAGTGGCCAGACGGCCTAGGTTTTGATTTATGTTATGTGTTTTGTGTAACCTGCTTGACTAATAAAACTGGGTTGAAGCCAGTGAAACCAGAAGCCTTGTGTCGGTGTGCCAATACCTTCTACGAAAGACGGCGATCCTGTGAGCAAAGGACCCCCAGGACGGCCCAGGAGGGCGTCCAGACGAGAGCAAGTCGTCACACTGTATAACTTGGGTCAAACGTTTTGGATATCCTTCCACAAGCTTCTCACAATTCCTGCTGAAAAAACTGGTGTAACTGAGCCATGTTTGTAGGTCGCCTTGCTCGTACCTGCCTTTTCAGCTTTGTCCATAAATTTTCAATAGGATTTAGATCAGGGCTTTCTATATGGCCACTCCAAAACATTGAAATGGTTATCTTTAAGCCACTTTGTAACCAGTTTGGTAGTATGCTTCAGGTCATTGTCCATTTGGAAAACCCATTTCCACTCAAGCTTTAACTTCTTGGTTGATGTCTTGAGATGTTGCTCCAGTATTGCCACATAATCTTCTTTCCTCATAATGCCATCTATTTTATGAAGTGCACCAGTCCCTCCTGCAGCAAAACAACCCCACAACATGATGCTGTCACCCCCATGTTTCACAGTTGAGATGGTGTTCTTAGGCATCCAAGATTCTATATTTTCCTCCAAACGTAACGATGGTCATTATGGCCAAAGGGTTCAATTTTAGTTTCGTCACACCATAGGACATGTCTCACAGCATGATGCTGCCATCCCCATGCTTCACAGTCAGGATGGTGTTCTTAGGCTTCCAAGCTTATCCCTTTTTCCTCCAAATATAGACAGTCATTAGGGCCAAACATTTCAATTTTAGCTTCATCAGACCACAGGACATGTGTCCAAAAATGTAGATCTTTGCCACTGTGGGCATTTGCAACCATTAATCTGGCTTTTATATGTTTCTTTTGGAGTAATGGCTTCTTCCTGGCAGCGTGGCCTTTCAGCCCATGTTGATAGAGTACTCATTTCACTGTGGATAAAGACACAATCTTACCAGCTTCCACCAGCATCTTCACAGGGTCTTTTGCTTTTGTTCTTGGGTTGATATGCACATGTTGAACCAAAGCAAATTCATCTCTGAGACACAGAACCCATCTCCTACCTGAGTGGTATAATGGCTGGACATTCCCATCTTATTTGGACTTGCGTATAACAGTTTGTACAAATGAACGAGACACCTTAAGGTATCTGGAAATTGCACTCAAGGATGGTCCAGACTTGTGCAAACTCACAATTCTCTTCCTGATATCTTAGCTGATTTCTTTAGACTTTCCCATGATGTTACACACAGAACTGTCAAGATGACAGTTGTATCAGATGTGGAAATTCTCTTTGTTCCACTCCTTATCCAGTTAAATACCTCCTCCGAATTATATTATTATTATTGCTGCCGGCAGCCGGAGCTCGAGAAGTATGACCCATGAAATCTTAAGTTTAATCACAGTAAATTACATTCCAATAGAACTTTTTAATCACATGACTATTTTATCACTACATGATTGGTTAATTGGTGGTTGCTAAGAGACAAGTTATAATTTGCACGTATGAAGCATTAGCTGATATGACACATTCCCAAATGCTCTGTATCATCTGGGGGGAGGAGGAAGGCCTTGACTTTCTTGGTTCTAGCAGACACCGCATCTGTCTCAAGGAAAACTGTGTGAGAGATATCTGATAGTTCGATAAGGATGTATAGCAGTAAAAGCAGTTTAACAAACTATCTGATGAGCTTAATAAGAATATAATGATGAAACAGACTTTTGATTTTTTTTCCTTAAATTACCAACTTGACAGTCCCCCCTAAAACATCAAAATCTGTTCTAACACTCTCCCCTAGAGCAGGAATGATGATTGATGCTCTTCCCTAAACTGAACAAGAATGGGTAACGGTCACTCTCCTTAGACAGCAGGGTATACGGGTGGAGCGGGTGTTGAACCCAGTGAACCACTGCCAGGCTTGCTCCAAGGGGCGTATCCAAGCAACCGCCAACCTCCTCGCAGAGCCTTTGATGGTAAGGATGACCGTTGACCAACGACCACCAGGTGCCACCTCAGAGCAGTCCCCGGCAGAGGCATCTGTGGATTGTTTACAATCTCATAATCCTCAATGATTCTGGAGAGTCATGATGGAGGTGGCGCTTAATTGTTCAGCTATACCTTGTAAGGCATCTCGGGTGTAATTATTAAACCTCTATTGATTATAATAGATGTAATTTACCCAGTCCATACCTTTGTTGATTGTTATCTGGGGCGTAAGTGATTCAAACCCTGCTTTGATCTGATCCCTAGCTTTGAATTCATCAGGCACCCCCCTTGGTTGGCCCTCTTGCATTTTTACACACATCCAGACTAGACAAACATATGAAAGGATAAGGGAAAAGTTCATAATGACTTATTGGTCGCAGTCACTTTCTTGCAGTGTGAAGCATGCATCCAGGGGGGTCTTCCTTTAAGTTTCATTGAGGTTGGGGACACCAGGAGTACTTGATATGGTCAAATCTGGGTTCCAGAGAATCTCTGATGTGTTTCTGCACCCACACAAAGTCACCAGGATGTAGCTTTGATCAGAGTCTGGATCTGGAATGGAGGAGAACACTATGGCATGGATTAGTTTAATTTCATTACACAGATTTATAACATATTTTACAAGGCTATCGTTCCCTACACTCAACTGCTATGTGGGAAACCTCCCTAATCTGGGTGGGCCTGAGAATACTATCTCCTGAGGAGTGAGACCAGTGGGCTGTCTGGGGGTATTTCTGACAGAATGGAGTGCAATGGGTAGGATCTCGGGCCAGGGAAGAGATGTTTATTTGCTAGCCTTCAGAATTTAGTTCTTCAGAGTGGCGTTCATTCTTTCCACTTTCCCACTGAATTCGGGATGGTAGGGAGTGTGCAGGCCGAGGTCAGCTCCTACTAGTTTCCAAATGTCTCTGGTTACTTTCGCAGTGAAGGCAGGTCTTTGTTCAGATTTAATAACCTCAGGGATCCCAAATCTGCATATCAATTCAGTCAATAGTTTCTTCACTGTGGTTCTGGCAGTCATGTTGGTAACTGGGTAGACTTCAGGCCATCCTGAGAACATGTCACTGCGCATGCCCGGTTCTAAGCATCCGGGTGTCCTTATTGCGCATGACTTCGGGCATCAGCGCCCAAATATCAATACTGCACATGCCCGGCACTCCGTCTCCAGACTTCTTCTCTGCGCAAGCCCACGAGATACATCTGAGCCGTGCATATATTGTCAGACCCGCAACTTAGTTGCAACCATCACTAGCCTACATATACAACCTCTTTAGTTCATTATATTGTTGATCCTTTTATTGTATCAGGGCATCCATCTGCAGTATCTTTTAGCACGATACAACTTCAGATACATACTATCAACGCAACACACTTAGGCAATTTATAATGGAGGTATATCATAAACTTAGGAGATATCATGTAAGACTATAACAAACTCAAAATATTATTAAGACAAGAGATCCACCAGCTTGCTGATTACCACACACAAAGGGAAATATGCTAAGGATTTAAAGGATCTTATAGATCAGACTCTTAAATTCAAGAGTGAATCTGATTTTTCTAGATGTGAACTTCTATTACAAAACTCAATTGAAAAGTATCAGAGTTTCATTAAGCAGCGCAAACACCGACAGTATATACGTGATCTCACTGAGTTTAAAGAGAGAAGAGCATATCAATTTTTGAGTGAGACAAACACTAAAGAGACAGATGTCTCCTCTTCTGAACCTGAATCGTCTGACTCGGCGTTTAGATATTCAGGTGGAGCAGGATTGAATTCGGGTTGGAGGAGGGGGGGACGTGGTAGACAAGGAGGAGGGAAATGGCGTTCACAAAAATCGAGACCTTTTGGTGGTTCTGGACCATCGCCATCTCCTTCTTTTTTAGAACAGGAGAACATGTATACCCTGAGGGAGCGCCAGCAACAACCGAAATCATAATTGAAGATGAGAATACTATAATTAATCTAACTGATCAGGCATTAGGAGAGGAACAGAGAAAGATTTTGTTACGTGGCCTATCATTCGTTCCTACAACGAGGTTTGACCCATTTGAATGGGCAAAGGATATTAATTTGTTCATACGGAAGTTGAAATGGCACAAGTTCTTTAAGTCAAAGGATAGACAGGAGGCGGATATATTGGGGGTATCAGAGGAAGACATGAGTGGAGTAAGAATACTCTCAGGATTGTTGGAGGAGAATATTCACAAAGGACCGTCCACAAATCTTGCACCTAAAAGTACGAGGATGCCCCCTAATATAGACTGCCCTGAATTGGACATCTTTTTGAGAATGGTCATGAGGGAAATTGAGAATTTGGCTCAGGTTAGATCTGACACAGGGAGAAATTATACACGCTCCGAATTGGAGTCACTATTGAAGCTAGAAAAGGATCAATCAATTATTGTGAAACCATCTGATAAAGGTGGAAATATCGTAATCCTAACACATGACCAATACACAAAGATGAGTTAGAATCTTCTTAATGATAAGGAATGTTATGCAGTCCTACGTAAGGATCCTACAGTATCCTTTAAAACTGAACTTGATGCCATTGTGATTGATGCCTTGGATAAAGGTGTAATATCTGATAAAGAGAGTAAATTTATGATCAATGAATATCCCACAATACCAACCTTTTATGCGCTCCCTAAAATCCACAAAGGCATTAGCCCGTTATAGGGGCGACCTATAGTGTCAGGCATAAACTCTCTAACACAAAATGCGAGTGTTTATGTGGATGAAGTACTTAGAAAATTTGTCACTGCATTACCCTCTTATATTTGGGACACGTCGGACCTACTGATGGAACTAGAGGGATTGAGCATAGATGAAAACACCATTCTAGCATCGATTGATGTTGAGAGCTTATATAGTTGCATTCCACACTCGCATGGTTTGTCTGCCATTGAATATTTTTGCAGTATGTGGGGTGTTCATTATACAGAAAGAGGCACCTTTGTGATACGATTGCTGAATTTCATTCTTCATCACAACTATTTTCTTTTTGACCAAAATCTTCCACCAGCTCAGGGGGACGGCATGGGGAGCCCGTTTTGCTCCCACATTGCTAATCTCTACCTAGGTGGTGGAAGGAACGATATCTTTCTGAAGAAAAATGAAAAAGGACCTCTAAAATCCTTTTTCTGGGGCCGTTTCATAATACATTTTTGTTGGGGAAAGGGCCCCAAAGGACATTTGGGGGCAATTTATCTCTGTGCAAATGACAACGACATAGGATTGATTCCCCCATGTTTTATTTCTTGATGGGGAAATCCGAAGGACATTGAGTGGGCTCTGAGTTTTACCTTTTTTAGAAAGCCTTCGCACCAATGTTTGCTGCATTGGGGAGTATCACCCGTTTCCCTTTTAAAAAGGGGGTACCCCGGGGGAAATTTTAGGGGAAAGGGTAATTTTTTCCCATGAAAAAAAGGTTAATTTAAGCAATGTTGAATTTGATCTCTACCCCCTCTATCGTGGCTATCCATAAGGTCAGGCGCAAGCCCTTTGAATACAAGGAGACAGGAGCGTGTAGAACTGTTTTACCAAAAAACAATAAAAAAAGGATAGGGCAATTTGAATTATCGGTATTTTCGATAATAAGCGGGGAGATGAGGGCTTTTGAGCAAAATTTTAATTTTTGCAAACAGATGACGTCTTTGATTATTGCCCAAAAAACCACTGATAACATATCGGGTGGAAGACCATTGAGAGATAGGGTGGTTTTAAAAGTCACTATAAACGGGCCCAGGGGGAGAGGGGGGGTTGGTTGGGAGGGGACCGAAAGGGGTTTTTTTAAATGTGGAAAACAACTGTGTGGGCCCGTCCCTTTATAAGCAGACAAAGTCTTCCCAAAAACCGAAAAAAGGAAGAATACCCTTTCCCAAAAGTTTTTTTAACTCCAAATCTGAAAGGGTTTTGGGTTTAAACCCGATAAGTAAAATGCCAACTTTAAATAAGTAGGGCCAAAAACTAAACCCCCCAATGCGCCGAAGGGGGGGAAACCCTGGGTTTATGTGCGAATAGGGGGGGGACACCGCAGTTTTCCCCGCCATGGGGGGGGAAAACACATGGGGGGGATTCCCCCGGGGTCTCAGATTTCTTGTCCCTAAAAATAGTTTAAACCCTCCCCCTAGGGAAAAAAAACTTGGGAAAATTATATGTTTTAAAAAAAGGAGGCCCAGTGGGATTTAAACCCTCTTTGATCAGTGAGTCCTGGGGGTTTAAATGAATCTCTACAATTGGATGTTTTTCTTTGATGAAATATTCCGTTCACTGTAACAAATTGTGTTTGAGAATTTTTTTTGTCTAACACCAGGGAGTTATCATGTTTTGAATGAGGCATATATTTCCTTGTTTATTTATCTGTTTATCAAAAATATAGAAGGTAGGCATATTTCCCTTTGTGTGTGGTAATCAGCAAGCTGGTGGATCTCTTGTCTTAATAATATTTTGAGTTTGTTATAATCTTACATGATATCTCCTAAGTTTTTTGATATTACCTCCATTATAAATGCCTAATAGTATGTTTATCTGAAGTTGTATCGTACTAAAAGATACTGCAGTTGGATGCCCTGATACAATAAAAGGATCAACAATATAATGAATTAAAGAGGTTGTATATGTAGGCTAGTGATGGTTGCAACTTAGTTACGGGTCTGACAATATATGCACAGCTCAGATGTATCTTGTGGGCTTGCGCAGAGAAGAAGTCTGGAGACGGATCCCTGGGCATGCCAGAAATTGATATTTGGGCACTGATGCCCGAAGTCATGCAAAAATAAGACCACCCGATGTTTAAAGAACCGGGCATGCGCAGTGACTATTTCCGGACGCTTAGTTCGGAGCCGCGCACGAGCGCGTGACTAGTTCCGGATATTTAGTCTTTGACTGCGTTTTCGCAGTGACTATTCCGGACGCTGAATGCGGAAACCCCGCGGGGATTGGAGAAGGCATAGGGCATTCGCGGCAAACATATCCTGTTGTTGTATATGGCTAACCAAATACAGGATATGCACAGTAGACCAATTGTTAGACCGGACCAAAGGATGAACACATTGGAGGTAAGGAGATATGTTAATGAGATGGGCGTTTTATTGGCTTTTTTGATTAATGGTAGATTATTTAAGGAGGTCCTTTTTTGATTGAGGGATCCTCTTTCATCGTGGGGGAACTAAACTGTATCCATCTGAGAGACTTACTCCCCTATGAACCTAATTTGGGGAAACGCGTCGGAAGACTATACATCTTTGGGAATCTCTCTCTGTTTTTTACATATACCCCTTGGCCCCCGCCTTAGGATATAAACAGGGTTTTTCCTAGGGTTCAATTTGGTAACGGGGGCAGCCCTTATCAGGGCGATGACTCCATAAAGGTAATTTCAGGGGCCCAGTAGGGGTTTTAATAGGGTCAGTATACTTTCCGTATTACGGGCCTTATGGTCAAAGGTGGAATATCGGATGTCCCAGGATTACATCAATGTAGATTGGTGAGGTACCTGCCTTGGAAGCTAAGTAAAACTTTTCCTTTCTTTATTAAAACTGAGGATTATTGTTTTGTATATTTGAAATAAGGGATTTGTGGGTTTTATTGAAGTTTAACGAGTAGAAAAAAGATTGGATATTTTTATATTGGGGTTATATTTTTCTGTTAAAGGTCTTTACACCCTGATTTGGATATTAGTTTTCTGCAAGGTATCCTGAGGAACAATATCCACCCCCCACACTTGAAATTTCCACTCTTGGGTAATTCAATGTGTTCAATCTGGGTCCGCTGGAGAGGATATAGTGTTTAGCCAAATACTTCCTTTGTGTTGGCATCATCTTCCTGGTTAAAAAGTATTGCATATTTCACAACTTTTAGCATGGCTACTTGCTGTGGAAATGAAGGGTTCTGGGTGCTAGGGATATCTTGTTGATTGAAAAATCACTGGTTTCCCCTTGGGTAGTACATAGCCCATTTACTACACTGATATAATGCCC